>APFE030979469.1:94246-108072 GCA_000404065.3 Pinus taeda
GAGCTTCCTGCAGCTTCTCGAGTGCACCCAGTTTTCCATGTTTCATGTTTAAAGAAGGTTATAGGCGACAAGTTCCCAGTTCAAATAATATTGCCAGAACTTGACAAGGAAGGAAAAATTATATTGGAACCGGAAGCAGTCAGAGAAGCAAGAACTCAACAGCTATGAAATCAATCAATTTCGAAGTATCTCATCAAGTGGAAGAACTTATCCACTGAAGATTCCACATGGGAGGATGAGAATTCTATACAAAAGCATCCAGAACTACTCAAGCGTTGAGGACAACACTTTTTTGAAGGAGAGGGACATGTTAGATCCCTATAATACTAGTGATTCCCCCATTACTATTGTAGTTGTATCCCTTATTAATATTGTTGTGCCCCGTCCCCATATTGTTATTATTGTGCCCCATAGAATCCCTCTATTGTTATTTTTGTGCCTTTATATTATTATTGTTAGGTCGGCTTGGTTATATTGTGACCCCATAGACTCCTATATATAAAAAGGAGGTTTTCTCATTTGTATCATCCAAGAATTGTTCATTTATGTAATGTAAAAGAGGTTGCCCCCTTGAAGAGGCTGAATTCTAAGGCGTTGATCTATATTTTCTATCTTTTTGTGAGTTGGTTTCATAACAATTAGTATTAAGGAGAATATGATCATTGAATCACTCTATGTCTAAAACATATCATGACCATCATATTACAATGCAACTAATGTGTACTAAAGAAACACAATAAGAAAGACACTTTTACCTAGTAGACACACTAGACCAAGTTGAACTTAACTAAATCTTAAGTGCCTAAATATCCTAATAATAAGATCATCAAATCTTGTCTTATAAATTGAGTTCTTTATCCTTTCATATGTATTTGTTCCTCCCAAATAATTTGTAGTACTTAAGTGATTGTCTAGTTCTCTTTATTGTTGGTCTGATTACTTAAATATTGTTAGTAATGAGTTGTTAATAAAATACAACTTTCATATACCACCAATTGCTCATTAAAAATGCCTTACATTAGTTCTACTTTTAGACTTCCCCTTGGGCATAAGAAAAAGATGATTGAGTAATTGTTTTTTTGGACTTTGAATAGAACTATTGTAATTGTATTGCTTAATTCGACATTAGTTTTATAAACTGGTTGGTTACATGTTTATTATTAGCAAAAAAAATCATTGTGGTTTTTTTAAACATTTACTATAATTCTTTCTATTTTTTATTTAATTTATCTTTTATATTTGTATTTATTCTATATAAAAATGTCTAATTTAGGATTTGAAATTAATTGATACAAATTTTCAATTAGTCTATGCAAAAATTTAAAGCATCAGAAAGTTCTATTGAAAATTTTGGTCTATGCTTTTAAACATTTACTATTAATGATACTCTTTGTTGCAATCCATGATTTCAGACCTTTTTTTAATTTTAATTTATTTATCTTTTTATTAGTTTTATACCCAATGTCCATAATAGGATTTGTAAAGTTAATATAAAGCAACAATAATTATTAATATGAGTTAACTAAATTAGGTATAATGCATTCATCCAATCTCTCAAAATGCAAACTTATTTTTGAGTGCAAAACTTGAGGAAAGGTTTGCACCTCAAGAGATTTTATTCTTCTCATCATTTGGTAGATACTTAGTTAAAATTAATCTATGTTAGTTCTCAATAAGGTGTGTGTGTGTGTGTGTGTGTGTGTATATATATAATATATATTATATAATATAATCTTAATTTCACATCTCTATATATAGAAGTATTCTCATTTTTTATTTTATTAAAATGTTGTGAACTGTCCAAGAAATATTGAGGATAAAGAGTTTGGATATATCTCAAAAGAAATTATAACTTTCCTATTTTAGATTTAATTGGAAATGTTATAAAATTAAATATTATAAAATATTTTTTATTGTGAAATGAGTTATGGTTTTTGGGCATGTGGTATTGATAAGCCATGGTATTGGCCCATGGTATTGTAACAAAGCCTATTTACAAGTAAATAATATCCATAATAAAGTTGGAGTGAATAAGAATCTTGTTATATTGTAAGTTAATTGTAAGATTAATTTTTTATGTGCTTATTAATTAAATTTAAATATGGTTACAGAATCATTATTTTAATTTATATAGCAAAATATAACAAGCAGAATTACAATATAACAAAATGAATTTTATTATTTTTATTACTTTTAACCTTTTAATATTAATTAAGACAGTGTTTAAATGTTCACACTCATTTTTGGACACTACAACATCTCCCTCTTACTAGACTATATATTACTTTAAATCTTTTGTCGTTTTTTAATTTAACCTACATCTAAATATTTCTAAATATTTACACCACTCCATTATATTTGAAATATAATATTATATACACAAGAACATCTAAAATAATTATGAATTCTAGCTTATTAATTTTAAGCTAACTTATTCACATAATTCAAATCTATAAATACATAAAATTTTAAAAAAAATTAGGATTAAATATAACCAGTATTAAAACCAAAAACATTATTGTAAATGATATTTTATTAATATTATATAAAATATTTAAAATTATAATATACATATAACATTCCAATAGAATTAAACTATACAAAATAAAACATAAAATATTTACAAATATACCAACTAAGTTATATTAATATTAAAAATCATGTTAACTAACCATAATAGCCACAACCCAAATAAAAATGCCATGAACATACAACAACGCATGGAAATCATCCACTAGAATGATATCACATAGAACTTCATCGTAATCATCTACAATGTTAAAAGCTACCAAAAATTATTTATCATAAACATGCCACACCACTTCTTGAACCAATAAGGTTTATTTCTCATAAACATGTCACGTGGCTTCTTAAACTAATATGGTTGATGTTTCCATTGCATACCTAGATGTGTTTTGTCATATCTTTACCATTTTGAAAACATTATAATATCTACGTTTGGATGTAGACTTTGGCTTGGGAAATAGTTTTACTGAATTACTTATTTTCCATGGAAAAATCTTAATATGGTTAAGTGTATTTTCTCATTATGATATTTTCACCATGTTTAAGTCTTACTATTAGAAGAATTTATCTTTTATTAAGTTATTTTGTTTGTGTCAAGTGTGTCCATTATTCTCCATTTTCTTTTATAGATTCATAATGTTTTAAGATTGTTTTCATGATTTAACCCTACACTATTTTATCAATAAAATATGAGAACGAATTTTTATAACATTAATTTTTTGAATTTATTATTAATAAAAAAAATAAATTATTTAATATTGAATTTATGAAATATTATTTGATAAAAAAAAATGATTATAAAATTAATCAAATCATGTAATTATTGATTGAATAATTTCATCAAGTTTTTAAACATATTTAATTGACATATTGTACCTTACTAGATAACAAATAATCTACCTCAAAGAATGGTTAAACAAGAATGGCATTAATTGTTATAATTATTTTCAATTACAATCCAAATTAAATGATTTCATAAAACTAAATTTAAATATTATTTGAAAACTCTAAATTTAAATGAGTGATACATCCTAAAGTTAATTTAAAAACTGAAAAAGCATTAATAATGTTTATAATCAATGGCATATCCTAGATAAATCAAATAACATCAAACTAAAAAAAATATGAAAAACATAATATACATGAGTTATTCATATACCAATATAATGTCAATTATACATATCATCAAAATCAATGGTACATCGAGACCCTCACTATGGTTGCACCAAAAAATTGACAAATCATGTGCAAACTTGGGTCCCACCCATGTACAAAGGGTAGACCTATCCCATATACAATATATCTATATTTAGGTTGGTAGAAGCTCAAGATCCCCCTGTAGGAAAATAGGTCTAGATCCCTTAACTTCTAATCAATTTTGTTGACCTCTCACCACCACACCTACTAATATTGCACACCAAAAAAGTGGATACCATTTGATAGTCAACACTATTGCATTCCTCCTCATCTCATTTTCTAAATTACTTGTCTCCCCCGTGTTAGGTACTCCCACTAAGGCCGTGTCTAACCATTCTTAAAAATCCCACATCTACATCTAAAGGTTTGTAATCTCTTATCTTGTCTTTGCTAAAAGGTCCTCAAAATATTTTGTCATAAAAGGCTCTACCTCCTAGTCATGAGATCCCATGAAATTCCCCAACAAATTTATCTCTCCCTCGTCACTATTTCAAACACACTCTCAAATAACTCCTACCCCTTGAGCTCAATATCTACACATCACCAAAATAATCACATCAATCACATAGTGTTATAAAATACACAAATCAACTCAAGTTAAATAATATGACTCACCAAGTGAATCTTCTACTTGCTAGGATGGAGGACCCTATTAGGATCTTCTCAAAAATACATGCAAGCATATAGACAATAGAACACCATTGTTTTCATCCTCCACCAGCACTCCAAGGACTATTGAGTAAAAATAGTCCATGTATTAACTGGTGCAAGCACCTCCCCTCACTAATGCATCCTTAGCTCTCATAAGCCCCCAAAACGGGCATTCAAGGAAGGTCATAGGGAGGCTACTTTCTCATAGAATAAATAGCACAAGACAACCCCAAATTCATAATCACCTCCATCTTGGACAAATCATCAAGTCCATTGTAATGATGTGGATTCTCTCATAAAAATGTCCATGCAAATAGACAACCAGGAATCACTTGCTCACTAATATGCATTTAACCCCCTCTAATCTGATTACCTCTTTGTGAGTCATAAATTTGTGTTACCATGGTAGTCACTGCTTGGTTTAGTAGGTAAAAAATGGTTAGGATATACAGTGAGCCTCCATCCTAACCTTCTAGACATATGTAGTACTAGTTAACCAATTGATCCAACAATCTACCAATGTCTAAACTTGGATGAAGATCAAGTCTCTCTCCCATAATTGGGAGCTTTTTCAAGAAATAAATATCAATCAAGTTTCTCAGTGATACTAGTTGCCCTTATAATATAATAATTCTTCATATGCTCTTGACATTTTCACAATCTCAGTCAGTAAACCTTCATCAAGTGCAATGTAGGGTATTCAAAATATATGAGCAACATAAAACTTGGCAGCGTATGACACCCTGTAGGATTTTCATGCAGCTCAATGCATGAATACTCATAGTCTCATACTCAATAAGAGATAAGTATAGATACTTATCAGTATAATAACAAACCTGCATAGACGAAAAACAAAGTCTAATCAATACATAGAAAAAAAAACAACAAAAAGACTTTTCCACGACCTTTGGACCTTCAATTTCTCAACATTTATGTGATTATTCACATAACAATAGTGAAAGACTCGTATTTGTACTAATATGATCATGAAACACACAAATATATACACCAATGTTTATGATAAAATATATGCACTAGTCATTTGGTGCATTGTAATCAAGGAAAACTTTAGGGATGTGATATTTATCATAAAGTTTATAAAGAGAGGAAAATAGTACATTCAATTCCCATTTTTAATTTTCTCATGAAAACTCTACATATAATTCCTTATTGATTATTAGGTCGAGTTTTATTCTTCAATTGTTTTATTCAATGAATATTGATAACCCATGTTTATTATATTGGGTAAATAGAAAACCCATGCTAAAATAATACAATTAATATAAATCCAATATTTTTCTCCATTAAAATCATAAAATCTCATATAAATTTATTTTTCACAATAAATAATTATTTAGAAACCTTACCAATGTAATCTATGTATATTACCTAATTACAAATAAATGAAAATTTGTACTTAAATTATGTACATTAGATGAATATTTATGACCAATGTTTCTTGTATTGGTTAAATATAAATCCGATACTAAAATCATATCATTAATATAAATCTATTATTTCTCTCCATCAAAATTATAAAATTTCATACAATTTTATTTTTCATGATGAAACCTTAAAATTGTAAATCTATCTATATTACTAATTAAAATAAAAATGTTCCCCCAAGAAGTGTACCTAGGAGTAGGTGTTTCCCCCTTCTTTGATATGATGCCAACTCACATGAAAGGGGGTTGCAACTCCCATTATACTTGGCTCATTACAAGCGAACTCGTCACTTCATCGATCATGGCACGATGATGACACAAGGTTAAACATCATTTGAATATTGCAAGCAGCATAGGGAGGTACAATAGGACTTAATGGGATAATCCTATCAGTTCAAAGCTCAAGGAAAAAATTGATAGTATAAACCACAAGCTAACGATTCTGGCCATGAGATAACCCAACATCTCCTTCTCCCTGATTGAGGATAATGACCAACCAACACAAATTCCTCGAGATTTTTCCCAATAGTTGTTATGGCTCACTCACTTTTTGCTTACAACACTAGTAGTCATTTTTTCTTCTCATGTCTATGCATGTTAAGGTTTGGTGTATCCAACCTGCTTTCATAATTTTTTATTTACAAGAAGCTCTAGTTAGATGAGCTATTAGCAACCTCAAGACACTAAACTTATGTTATTGGTCTAGTTTCCCTTTGGGCATACCGGTAACAAAAAAATTGTGGTCTATGTAATCCTCATTTGATGTAATGCAAAGTTCCTAACTTCAAAAAATGTATATGTTTGTTCAACTATTAACCTTATTATAAATAACTATGTTTAAGTATAATCGACTCTGCAATTTTATAATCATAAAAACACAAAACACAAAGTTACAATGCATTTCTCAAGTATATATTGGGCTATTTAAATTATATATCCAACAATAAAGTATATTAAACTTTTATATATGCATCATCACATTGACTACCATGGGCCATTCAATACATTGTGCTTGGACATTTTGTATGGTTTAACCTTTAAATATGATTCATCACATCAAATGCCATGGAAGAATTGTTGACTTTTCATAGGTATTCTAGTTGATAACTACTTCTAATGATTTTTACATTAAATCCTATTGTATTCACATTCATCATTAAGCAATTACACAAAATATGTTCATTAGTAGAACAAAATTAACTGTAGGATCATAAAGAGATAGCCAAATAAGAGACACAAGAATTTTACCCTGGGAAAACCAACATGGGGGAAAAACACAACAACATTTTCCTTAGAGAAATTATTCAGTTCAATAGAGATACATATAATTATTTAAGTCAAACATAAAGTCAAATTAATTAGTAACACGACCCTGGTCACACCTGGTCAAACTATCCTTTAGATAAGTCAAATGTTTCCCAATGAACTCGACCTAGTGTGATCTTTTAGGGCCAAATTTCGGTCTTCTACTATGCCCAAAGAAGATCAATCCTATTTCCCAAAAGTTCCCAGAAACATTGTCTCAGATTTATCTTTACTTTGTCTTATATTTTTCCTTTACTCTACCTCATATTCATCCTATGCTCTACTTCAAGTCCATCTTATGCTCTACTTTAGATATATCATTTTCTCTCTGGCTTAGATGATCTAAATTGATTGCTTGAAAGGAAGGACGAAATGACTTTATATAGTCATCCTAGTATCCCAAATTGGTGTCACTACAGGGGTCAAGTCAAATTTATCTTTTAGAGGGACGACTTGTCATTTAGAGCCAAAGGTTCAACTTTTAGAAATTCAAAATTATTCTTTTGAAAATGACATGAAGAACATGTCTTACATTTTTCATTACATATATTTTTTCAAGGGACAAAATATGAATTACGAAGACCAACTATAGCTACAAAATTCATCAATTCCTCTTAGAAAGGGAGGTATTCATAATGACTACCATATGTTCTCTTGTTAACAAATTTCTCGAAGAAAAGGTTCATCATTTATCACTAGCATCAGCATCATCTTATTACCATGATCATGGTTAGGAACTTTAACCCATGGTAAAATCTACAACATCAACTAGGTACCATAATTCTAGTTAGCATCTCTAACTCATGTTACATCATTAGAATCAACTACTCACCATGACTCTAGTTGACGCCTCTGAGCCATGGTATGTAGACTAGTCTTGGTTCACCATCATCTTGATCAATCTCTTTGACTCGTTCTAAAACCCAAGGGACACACTTAGTCCATTTGAGTGATCTAGTGCCAAATCCAAAGGCCTCACACTAGGCCATGATATTATATGAGATCACTCAACCTATCTAGAGAGTAATCCTGAATCTTATTTTAAAAGGCACCTACTCAACTATATGGTTGAGTAATTTTGGGCCTCTAGGACCAATCTTCCTAATCCTTGTTAACATAATTGACTCATGAAGAATACATGTCCTTTGTCAGACCATTCTCCCTAATCTTGGTCAAAAATACTTGACCTAGGGATAATGGTTGTCCCTAATGTTATCAAAACAACACTCTGGACCATTCTCCCTGATCCTGGTCAACCTAACTTAGGGATAATGATTGTACTTAATACTACAATTCCATCACTCCTTCTTGTTGAGAGAGACATGCTCAATTTCTCTAAGCTCAGCCTCAAAGTATATAGATGTCATCCTGGTACAGTGGATTTGTCAACATTTTTCTTGACTGTAGAATAGTCTTGGAGCCATATTGCTCCCTTCTGCACCATGTATCAATACTATATCTCATTGTGCTTTGACATGTCATCATGGTCGCCACCTTCACTTAATCAAACAAACTCACAAGTATTTCATGAAGCCATATTGCTTCTCAACGCACTAACCAAGTTGCAATGTACTCAACCTCTACATTACTAAGTGCGATAGATGTTTTCATCCTTCTCATCCAAGAAATCATAACATAGCCCAAAATGAAGCAAAATCTTGATGAACTCTTTCTATCTTCAACACTCTCTTCCCAATTTGAAACTATGTGTCCCTAAAATTTAACTTCACTATTTGAAACATATATCAAGTCATAATTGGTTATGCCATAACCTATTGAAAATATTGAGAGGGGGGTGTATAAATATGTATCTTCAATTAGTTAATTTTAAATTCATTGAGCATTAATTATTATTAGCATCAGATAAACATAAAACAATCATCAACACCATTAAAAATGCACTTTAACAATAAATATAGTACACTAGAGATATTTAGGTGGAAACCCTTCCAAGAGAAAAACCATCAAATTATTCTTAATGTTTGTCATCAATAATTTACATCAATTAGGAAGATCCAAATTCCAAGATTTTTAGCTCCAACTAAAGGAGGCTCCATTCCCCTAGTTTACAATCTCTAACATCAAGGACACTCCAATGCCTTGATTTACCAACTCCAACTAGAAGCATGCTCCAACAGCGTGTGCAGGCTCAAACCTTCCCTAGCACCACCCTGCCACCCTAAAGTGTTCTTAGGCTCCGACCTGAAGGAGACTCAACTCTCCTGCCTTGCACCACCCCATGACCCTGTCCAGTAAGATACTACTTTCCATGAAGGCTCCAACCTTAATCTTACTATGGCATACCATGTTTCACAATTTTCAGACTAGATCCATTGATGCTCGATATCAATATAAAATAACTTGCAACATAATATATGATCAATAATCAATTTTGTTTTTTCTCAAGATATCAAACCCTAAACTCTTTTCAAATTAAGTCAACCTCTCATCAATCACCTTGGTTCAACAATACATCAATAGAAAACCTTAGCAGTATTTCTTTACATCAATAACATTTGCAAGCTCTAGCGCAATGCACTTAAAAACCAAACTCTGAACAACCACCCTTTACTTCTCTTCTCAATTAATAGCAACAATTAATAACCCTCTACTACAACATAAGCATCAACAACATACTAAACCCTTCATTGTCTTCAATAGCTAGTCTTTGTCAGCATATGAAACCTACAAGGAAATATATGTTTTAGCCCTAGAATGAATCAAATCAATGCTAAATCATCCATTAAACTAAACTCTCATGAATATAAGACAATGATAGTAGCTCATCTCAATACACTATTTATACTTACTATGCGCATGTCATAGTTTTGTCACGATACTGTGGTGCCAAACCCTAACAGCTACAAGCCACTTCAGTGCTTTATATTAAAAACTAAAACATGTCATATTTTTTCCTCAATTATATTCTCAAATCTTAGCCACAATACATCTCAATAATAATTCAAACCCTAGTTCAAAATTCCAATAGTTCTCAACATACAATAAATGTTTTTTGTTGTATAATCATAAGAGATATTCTCCACAGTCCTCTGTCATGTAAGTGACCCTTCATTATCAAGTGATTCTTCTCTCTCTAACCCAACAACTTTATCATCAACCAACTCTACTCAACTCAAACTTTTAGCATCACACATTAACCACATATGTGATAAAACATCACAGGGTCATAGATGGTAATGTATGGCAACTGAGATTCAATAGGTAGCAAATCTAGTACATCAATTTCACTAATAAACTCCAAACTAACTCTAACAAACTACATTTGTGCCCTTTACAATGGGACACATTTCGATCAGTAGCATATTGACAATCTACCATACCTTAATATTTTTTATGTATGCCTCAGATGAACGGAGTTGCCTCGTGTGTACTGAAGTATGCTCGAAAATGTTTCTTTTGAATGTGCTCAAACTTTCTTTTTTTATGCATGCACAAACAAAATTTTGACTAGAGATCGTATACATAGCTAAAATATAGCCCACATCATTCAATGATGGTGCCTTAGATATTGTTTCGATAGTTGTTCAAACACTTCAAGCCAGAAAGTCTCAGCGTGGAATAGCCACCCAAAACATAACAACATACATAACTTCTTGTTTGTGGTGTGTACTACTTCAGAAGTCAACACATTTTAACATTTTGTAGTGTCCAATTCGAAATTGTATACAACATTTACTTCAGGCTTCGAACTATTTTTAATATTGATCAATGTATAACTACCACTTTTTCCAATTTTCTATGTAACACAATCATGCATCGAACATATATTATAAACCCTTACTCACAGGAATATTCTAGAGATGAAATTCTTGTGGTAGAATATATTTAATATGTCATGAGAACAAAGAGTTACAAGAATTACATTCGTGCAGGTTCATTATAATGGATTGACCAGACAAACGCAGACAATATCATAAAATCAATCTTAAAAATTCTCATCAAATTACACTTCATTCTTCCAAAAAACATCACCTTGATTATTAACCAGTGTAACATCCTTTAAAACTCTAACAAATGAACTCGATATTCAAATTCGAAATAATTATTTTATGTATGTTTATGACTTGTGCTATAGTCAGACTACGATATAGATATTCTTTATGTATAAAGAAATGAGAAGCACCCAAAACAATCCAATATGCACAATGTGACCATCATAGAACTAATATTTCATAGATATAAATCTAGGCAGGATGATAGGATACAGCCTCAACCATTCAACCTATACTCCAGGTGTGTCTAACCAAACCGTAGAGATATGTCTAGTCCAGTACACAGAACTTCCATAAAAATGTTTCAGGAACATGAAAATTTGTCTCAAAAAAGGGTTGAGAGGGCTCAAAAGATATCATAGTAATTTGATTCAATATCAGAAGTCCAAGCTCCATGTTCTGCCTAGCGAAAACCCTGAAATCAAATAAAGAAATAAAAACCCAAGTACTCTTCCAAATTCGACTTGCTTTAGCTTCCTTTGCATGACTACTCAGAGGTTGTAGAGCTTTATGAAAGATATGACATTAAGAGAGAAAAGTTGAGCCTTAATTTATAGTAGTGGAGAACATGCTTCTAATGGATCTGACTTATACAAGTTTTGGAGGGAAGCCGACATTAAAAAAAAAATTGAATTTGAAAATTTGGAGCCAAAGTGAATTATTTTTAGTAGGCTAACTTGTTCCCAAAAATTAATTAATTTTATTAAAGAAAACGAAATTTGACTTCAAATACTTAATTAAATTCTTCATTTACAAGTCCTTCTTCGCCTCATTATTTGAGCACATTTCCTACCCAATGAGGAGCTACCATGTCATCTCATCTTGTGGTTCCTTGAACAACAAATGGGGTTTCGTCCTTCCACAGGACATACCTTGCAAAATGTGAGGAATCTCATGACATGCTATATACCGTTGGAATCAACATGATGAGGAGCATCCAATTATGGTGATCTTAGTAGCAACCCAACTGATATTCATCCTCAAAATTTTCAACAAGTGCAAGTATTCTAGGGTTCTCCAACGCTTCTAGAGATTTGGAGCTTCAATCATTGCAATGAAGACAAATATTAAGTGCACTCAAGAATTGATGTTGGCATCAATGACAACACGTTCCAATAAACTTCCCTTTTGTCATTGATGGGAACACATACTACCCTGCGATCACTACTCCCCTGCATTCAATGCCTATGATATTTTTCTCTTGATTTCTCTCCCCCTTCGACAATAATGGAAAATGGTTACTCCCCTTAACGAAGTATCATATTCTGAATTCCTGCAAAAATGATGTCTTCTTGCAACTGCTTCTCTCCCCTTGACATCTTATGCTTCACACGGGTTGGCACATTTGATTCCACACGATTCCATCTAAAATATTTTCCATGACTTTGCTTTTCAAACCTAATGTCGCACAAAGCTGACTAATATGTCCACCATGTTTATCGCTATTCTGAAGACTTCTTTACATCTACCATTTTTCAACCTATCAAAGGATAGATCTTGAAAAGTGAAACCACTGCTACATAAACTCCCTCTCTTCAATATTCAAAGGAAAATTAGTCATCATGTTGGTTTGTTCAAAATAATGAATGGACAAGTTCTTTAGCTAGATCATTCTAAATCTTGGCATCATCTATTGCAGATCCATCACAATCTTTTGAATTTACAAATCCTAAAAGAAAAACTGCAGAGAATTTTCCATTTACTTGATCTTCTTCTTTTTTCTTTCTTCTCCAAACCTTCTTGTACTTGATATTAGATTTCTCCTTCATCTTGTATCTGCAATCATGAGCTACATATCTATAATTATGGCATTTGTAACATTCAATGTTGGGACTAAATGGTGGATAAAATAACATATACTTTTTGTTGGTAATTCGTTTTTGAAATCCATCTTGTGATCCTGCAAACTTGCTTCTAGGGTTTTGATAAAGTCCTTGATAATCATCTTTGTCATACATTCCACATCCCTAGCCATATTGTTGGATTGATGGGGCCTGACCCAAGTTTGGAGTTAATTAGCCAAACAAATCCCTACACTACTGTCCCTTTCGGCATCATCCCGTGGAGCGTGGACTGAAGTCTCACCCGAAGCAGTATGGGGGGATGTTGGAACCAAGTTTCCACACCCTCGAGATATCAGAGGTGTCGATTTTGTCCAACCATGCCTACCTTTGCACAAGTCACTTCACGCACTGTTCTGACCTACGAGACCTTCGCCATCTGTTAGGATCGCCTTTCATGCAACCCTAACCAGGGGCTGAGATGCTTTCGCGCTGCTAGGACAGCGATTTGCGCTATTTCCCCAAGTTACACCACATATCTTACTTATCTTCTTACAAATGTTAGTTAACTTCACGTAAACAGATACTTTATCTCACATTCACTTAATCAACACATCCATATATGTTCGTGCACCATATAAACAATAAATATGCAATTCATACCCAATATACTCAATGCGTTAAAATAGGAAATAGATACATAGAATTGATACGAACTTCTCTTTATTAATGCTCCAACAGTTACAGACTCGACTCACCCTATGCACTCTGTTGGAGAGGTAAATCCCCTCTACGGATAGAGGCGATCCCTACTAGCCCAAAGGGGGTCTAACAACAATCAAACAATGCTACACTGCAGGTTCCTAGTTGTAATTAACAAGTGGGTAAGAGAAACCTACTTGGATTCC
>APFE030979469.1:112637-168685 GCA_000404065.3 Pinus taeda
CCAATGCGTTTTTAGGTAAATTTGGTTTATTTTACGGTTGATCTTGAATTAGGTTTGAGTTTCAGGTCCTACCGTATGATCTCTCAAAAACACCTAAATGCAACTATATGCCAACGATCATCATTTTGTTCGATGAATTCTAGTTAAAAAGAGTTGAGGATCTTTCAAACAGACAAAACGAATTCAAGCAATCACGCAACCTAATGCAACTAACAGCAAGGAAATGAAACTTTTCTTTTGAAAGCACAAAATAATGAAATGCTCTTTTCCTTTCAACTATTAATGCAAAAGACACTAGCTTGCTTTACTTTTCAATGACATAAAAGTTCTCTTAAAATGAATTAGAGAGATAGCAACACTAAGTGAAAAGCTAAATCACTCAATGCACACACAAGACGATTCCCAAGTCACTAAAACCAGTTTCCCAAATCAAAGGAAAACAAAGGCATATGAGCTATGTAATCTAAGCTCAACAAGACACCGAGGAATTCAAAGGAGGAAAGCAAACCACTTGGAACACAATCAATCACTTTCAATAATCACCAAACAAACGTGACAACAAAAACGAAGTTGGCTGGTCAACCAAGAACACAAGATCCCGAACGGGAGGCTAGACACACACGACCACTAGATGCCCTAGGGTTTGAGTGCAAAATCAATGGAGAAAAGCGAACACCCGAAGGATGAGGGTCCACAACCAGACAAACGACGATCCGACACACTTCAGTAATCGTAAAAGTCAAGACAGAGTGCAAACCAAGCGACGAGAGCAAAAAGGAAGGCTTTGTAAAAACTGAAAATAAGCAATAAACGAACCCTCGCAGAACGAGGCCTCGCAAGCAGGCGAGTTACAGCTTAAACAAAATTATCAAGCCAAAAGCCAAGTGGAAAAAGCAGGGGACAGCCAAACCAAGAGGTTCAGGAGGCCAATTTGGGCAAAAAAGAGTTTTACAGCATCAGCGCGGTTGACCCTTCAGCAACAAAGCGATGACAGAAAAAGGTCTGTAGCAACTTTGCGCTGAAGGACACGGATAAAGGGCGTTGTCCCAAAAATGAGGTCAGCGTGACTGTTAAATGTATACACGTGATGACAGAAACAACAAAGAAGACACTATGTGATGTCAGCGCGTCTGTTCCTAAATAAAGCGCGCTGAGGGTGAAAAACAAATAAAAACAAACCAAAAACCTCCAAACCGGCAATAGGCTTTCAAGGTAATTAAGGCAGTTCCCAGGACGAACCAGGAAACAAATCAACAGCAAAACAATCCCCAAACTTTGACAAAGGAGCAATAATCAAAATCAAAACAAAGATGACATACAAAGAGACAAGCAAGTTCCCCAGTGGAGTCGCCAAATTGTTGGAGAGGTAAATCCCCTCTATGGATAGAGGCGATCCCTACTAGCCTAAAGGGGGTCTAGCAACAATCAAATAATGCTACACTGTAGGTTCCTAGTTGTAATTAACAAGTGGGTAAAAGAAACCTACTTGGATTCCAACGCTATGTTTGTCGAAGAGATGATCCTCTCGCTCCTTCGCTCCAGCCGATCACAGTCCTCCACTATCCTCGCGGACAAACACCTGCACAAGCAAAAAGAGAGCAAACAAGGGCGTAAAATCTACTAAAAACAACTATGTATCAGTCAGGAAGGATACAATTTACATTAATCATTCATAGGACAAATGGAAATGGAACCATAAGAGTAGTCATCTATCTTTATTAATCAGAAAATAGAGTAAGGTACAACCGAAGTCCTGACGCTGAGTCCTTCTCTAGAGGGTCCAGCCAGCATGTCCTCCAAGCATTCACCTTTGAAGCAAATCTCCCAAGTCAAAGAGGTCTCTCTCTCACATACAAGGCAACAAGCTCATGACCTTCCTCAACCTCAAAGCAATCCTCACACAACACACCAAATGCCTACAAAGAGCAGCACTAATGCACTAAGAATTCCTCAATCAAAGTCTACATGTTCCAAACTAAAAACTAGCTGCTCATGGGCAATGGAGGTGGCTTATAAAGAAGAAGGAGTCTCCATGAATAGGTAAAGGATGAGCTTTCCCCTAAGATAAGTGGATGGTCAGTCGAACAGACATGCCAGAGAAAGGATGGTGACCTCAACAACGCTAACAACCAAGTCTGGAGGGATCTGGAAGGTTGGTTGTTAGAACAAATTCACCCAAACAGGATCAACGCGGGTGAGACACTGAGCTGGCGCGCTGACATCGCAGATCAACTATAGAGGATGTCTGGTCAGCGCTCAACAGGGCAAACGGAGGGTGCGCTATCCGTAAAATGGGACCAGCGCGGAAAAGACGTGTGCTTCCGCGCTGGCAACGCATCAGATACACTGGCCTCCGCCTGTCAGCGCGGTTATTTAATAAACAGACGCGATGATTCATTTAACTTAGGCAAAGAGGGTTTTTTAGCCATTTTGAGGAGCATGAGCATAGGTGAATGTGGTTTCACAACACAGTAGGGAGACTGGCATGATGGCAGTGACATTTTATTGTGTAACACACTCAGCTGTAGGGGTCTGCGCACTTAACAGACTTTATACTTCAGCTATGACTCACTTATTCATTCTTAGATCACTTCTATAATTATGTTTTACAACTTAGAGCCTCACTCTATTTATATAATCCCATGGTTGCGGACCATGGGTAGATCTCTAAAGCTGACATTACATTACAAAATTGAGGGCGGACAACCATATGACTCTTTTACAACTTTGTGCTCTCTGCCCACAAAATGCGGAGTGTTTAAATTGTATTAACAACTTTTAACCAAAACTGGGCTCTAAGCCCCAAAATTTTCCTTGGGGGATCCCGCGCCCAACAGCCCCCAACGCAAACATCGTGACTCGCCCTCGTGTCACTCTGTCAGTGAAGATATCTTTGTGCGAATACCTCCCAACTCTTCCTAGATGACTGAAAGATCGGCAACGCACTCAGCAACTACCTACTGCACTTCCTTAACGCGTTGTTCAGAGACCACGACATCTGAACTTCTTCTCTGAATCTATTCCTGTGTTCCCCGCATCTGTGCGAGCTTTGCTTCAATCAAGGTTGTAATGATGAATGCCTCATCACTCCATGGTTGTACGTGTGCCTTCAAACTGGCTTCCTTATGTCATGCAGTGTCTACCTGTTCCTTGAGCGCTTTTTCCTACTGCATCCGCGTGAGCTTCTATGTAAGGGCCACCGTCTGTGTGGTCCCTTTTACTTTGTCAAACTTTTGTTGCAACTCACGCGCCTCTCTTTCTAAGCATTGTATGTTCAGGTCCTCCTACAGAGTACTGAGGACCTTGAACGACTCTTCAAATAGCTTAGTACAATCCTTCACTGCACTATTGATCTCTGCTATTCCTATTGTAATGGCGTTGGCACACTATTCCTTCACCTCTAGTAGAGTTGAAGGTTGCGACTTCAATTAGATCTCAGTTATCTGAAGGTTCAGCTCGAGCTGAACCTTCGCCATCTCTTCCTTCACATCGTGCACCCCTGCTGCGACTTTCCAGAGGCACGCCTCCACTGGGTCTTCTGCTGGGATGGACAACTCTGGGACCATCTAACAGGCGTCCTCCACCACCTACACAATCTATCAGTTCTGCGCCACTACCTCATCATGCTACAAGCTCAACTATTCCATATTGACTCGTTTCTTGTTCATGACCTGGAGCACACGACCCTCCCTAGCTCATAGTTCTGCAGTCACTCCATCCTGTAGAACATAGAGTGTCTCCCAAGGGAGCGCAGCCATATTTATTCCAACTCCCTTCAGTGCCCTAACCATAGGCATGTCAACCTCATTTTTTGTAACCAACACTCCTTCTAGTAGCACTATAGTGTTGGTCATGCGAGCGCGCAACATTTCCTCACCCGTGGCCATACCTACTGCGAGGCTGGTTGACAGAGTACCAGCATGTGGAGTCTGCACCTGCAACTCCTGTATCTACGCTCGGAGGGCCCCCAACACCATCTGGATTTCCTCTGCAAATTGCTGAGGCCCTCTGCGGTGATGTCGAGCACCATCTCCCCAATGTCATGGAGATCCCCCTTAGTGAGGGTGATTAGGTCGAAAGAAGTCTTTGAGGCTTTTGACTTCTTCTACGGCCCCACCTACTCTCTCGAGCGTTGTCGCTTTAGCTGTGTGGACGTTTTCTGTGGGTCCGTGCCACCTTCCTCTATTTTTGTCTCCTATTCGAGCGAACGTGACTTTTCACCCTCAAACTCCTTCTTAGCTACCTTCTACTACTCTTCTACTACCTTCATAGCATCCCGCGCCTCCTACGCCTTGGCTGCTGCTACTTCATTCCTTCTCTTCTTTGCCAACTGCCCCATCGGTAGTTTTGCCTCCTCCTTCTTCCTTTGTGCAGTGGACTTCTTTGCTTCCACCGCGGAGCTGGCTGGAGCATGCCACTCTAGAGGCCACGACTCAAGAATGGTGAATACAACATCATTCGTTGCCAGATAAGGGAGCTCATTCCAAGTATTTGTGCGGTCCTCGAGTGCCCTGATGTATACATGATGAAAGTCTTCCTTGAACTCTGCGAAGCTCTGTAGACTGTTATAGACAGTGGGCGATAACTACGGCTCACGGTTAATCCCCATTTTGATGTTCATCTCCATGAACACCCATAATATTTTGTTGTCTTTGATCATCTGTGCATCTTCAGTTACCCAAAACAAAGCATACTTCGCTACCTCCAAAAGGTCCTGCACAATTGTAGGTTTTAACCCCGTACAGAAATTACCTGCATACGAATTCTAAATCATAGGAAAAATAAAAATGCGAGAGCATAACACATAAAACACATATACACAGAGATTTCCCACTGGATCTCAAAATCGAGACTACCAGCTGATTTTTCATTATATTCCTTTCAATGTTACAATACATATTTATACATGTCGAAGCATCCAATACCATGGACCGAAAACCATCGCGTCCAAAACAATGGACCGAAAACCATAGGTAGGTTCGCCAAACCTAATATAGGGTCCAAAACAAATTTCTTGGGGCGCTGCCCTGAACCCCGTAGAGGGCGGCTACCCTCCCCCCTCTAACCCCCCGGTTCACTACGTAGGTTAGTCGTGGAAAGAATATAACACAACCCAACAGATGAGACACAATGAGGTCACTAACTTGCTTAGAGGATGACCAACACTTTCAACAGTGGGTATGATGGGCCTCTAAATTAAACATAAATTAAAACCCATGCCTCTAATTTAAAACATAAATTAAGGCCTGTGACCATCCTTCAACACATTAAACCTCTCTTTTTGCATTAGATAATTTATTTTTAACTTTAATATATTCATTAGGAAGGTTTATGAATAATTGAATATCTGTGCCTAATATTATTTATTTTTGTGGAATATTATGAGAATATTGGGCAGCTTATGAAGAGCTGGAGGAGGAGATTATTTAGGGACTTGTTCCCTACTACTAGAGGATCGTTAATAAATAATAAAGTCAACAATATATTATGGAATTATGGCACAAATTGTGGAACTCCAATGATTGAGAAAATCTAGGAATGTGTTCCACTAATCAAGGGAGTCGATCCACTAATCAAACGATTTCGGTGGGGAAATCTTCCTCCATTCATCAAGAATGATTCCTAATCATTTTGTATAAGTACCAAGTCGAATTTTCCTCTAGGGGGAGATTTTCATTAGTGTTATTGTGGAGAGAGCTTGTATTTTTGCAACTCCATTGTATTTTCTTGCAGGGATGTAATTCTATTGATGAAAATAATGAAGGTTGGTGTCATGTTCAGCTTCTAAATCTCGTTCTCCTCCATAGGTCTCTGATTTTCCTTGGGATTGGCCATCCCAGGAACCTCAGAGCCCTTTTGTATCATTTTCTTTCCTTCTTTTCATTGCTTATTCACATGCACCTCTAGTTTTTATTTCTTTCTATTTCTGCATTTAGTATTAATGATTTCTTATTGTAGGATTGAGTTAAATGGTTTATGTAAGTTCTTTTATAGGATCAAAAGAATTATTTCATCCTTGAAAAAGCTTTGGAAGTTCATAATAATCATTGAGTTGCTTGGATTAGTCTTCTTATTCCCAAATCTAGATTGTTGGACCTCCCTTTTGGCAAAAAACAGTAAATTTATGCTATTTTTTAGAGCACGCTAATGAGCTTCAATCGACTTGATTCCACTTGCATTGGTTCAAAAAAACATTCTAGTTCATAACAAAAATTACCCTATTGCATTTTCACTTGATTTGTTTATGTATTTTTCAGATTTACTAGCTCACCAGTTCTCAAATTTCTAGATTTTCGACTAGTAATGTTATTTATTTTTTTAGAATGGGTTAACGAAGGTATTTTTGAGTGATTCCACTTGGAATGGGGACCTAAGACATCCTAGTTAATAAAAACAAAATTCCCATGCAATTTGGATTTGATTTTATTGGTCATTAAACCCTCACAAATTTCATCATTTCACAAGGAAACTTCTCGAAGATTCTTGAGAAAACCCGTCCATCTCCCAACTTTGGTTTTGAGTTCTAAGTGATCCTAGGCATTTTCCCACTCCATTCCACCCATCAATCACCTTTCCTATGCCTCCCATAATCTCTAACACCTCACATTTTTCTCTCAACTGTATCCTGTAGGTTCCCTATAATTCCTACAGGATCATCCTGTAGGTTTCTAGTACATCCTGTAGGTTTTCCTAAATTGGCCTGTTTTGAGGCCGAATTGAGAGAAAAACTCTAGGAAGTCACCAAAATCCTCCCAAGGGTCTCTCACACCATCCGACCATCCCCTAACCCTTCCATCCAAACTCCAACATCCTTAATTCACCTGCCACATCACTAAAGTAAATTAGTTTGCATACTTGATTTGGCATGAAAAGACAAAAAGGCAAAAACAGATTTATTTCAATCCCTTTACTTGTACATTAGTGATGTTTAATGCTTCTTACTTCCATGCATAGAAAGTATCATTTGGTTCATGATAATTTATTATTATTGCAAAGCATAGTTTCTTGGCGGTTAACTATGAATTAGTGTGATTTAGCATTGAATTTCTGTCTCTTTCCTTGTACTTTCTTTCTTGCAATAGGTTAAGGTTCCATTTTGAACATTTTATTTTCTGCAATTAGTTTAGGATTTGACTTTAGTACATGCAATCCACTACATCATGACAACAAAGGAAAGACACATTGTATGTTGCACATATAGTGCTGAAACCTCTTAAGTTTGTACGAACCCTGGGTTGATAATTAAAGTCGGTAGCCTTGGGAGTTGTAGCATTCTTGTTGCAATATTGAGACTCATCAGGTTGCAGCCAAGGTGAAAAGTTATTTTCTCTTAGAATGAGGGTGTGTATATAACAATGAAGAAGTGATGCTTCACCTTCCTCATGACTCTTCATCTACCCTCATGATTGCTTGAATTCCTCTGACTTTTCAACTTTATATGACTCTTCATATTCCATACATGTCCTTTGGACTTCCACTTTACAATACATTTTGGAAACCTAATTTACATGATTAACCACCATGGCATGGCATTTGAAAACTCATGGCATGAAATGACATGACACCGCTGACATAGATTGCTTAATGATGTGGTAGTGCCAAGCCACTATTGCTACTGTGTGTTACAAGTCTACTTGAGGATGTTTTTCTTTTCACCTTCGCATGACTTGGTGATAAGGGATATTCAATGATATCAAGTCTTGAATGGTGATCGCAAACTGGTGTCCCTTTGCTTTCTCTTGATATATTATCTTGCATACTCAGGTACAAGAATGTATTTCAGCATGCTGCACACCTTCATTTTCTTCTTTATCATCTCGACATGGCATAATAAGGTACCTGTTTCTACAATTCACTCATGACAAGACAACAGTAGTCTGAAACCCCCTATTCTATGATTATGCATACATATCAGTTGGTTGAGCCAAAACCAAATGGAGGGTTGAAAAATGGTTTCAGTGACTGTGCATTTGTACAACTGAAGTAGTTAAGAGGAGCCTTGATCTTTGAGACTGTGTGGTGTGCAGTTGAGGCTAGGCTGAGGGGGGAAATTATGTAGTTATAAGACTCAATTTGACAAGATGAGGGGATGAGAACTGGGTGATCACATTATGTAGTTATGGGAGACAAGAGAAGTTGGTCCTTTGCACATTTCCGCAGTTCAAGAGATCTAGGATGAGCTTGAGGCTAGAGACTGCGAAGTGCATAGATAAGGTCAGGTTGGGAGAAACAATTGTGCAATTCTAGGAGTCAAGGTCCGGGCTTGAGCAAAGAAATTATGCAGTACAGTAGTCCTAGGAGGAAGGAACTATTATCACAAAACCTAGCCCTGATAGGCTACTGACTAGGAAGACCTTGTGTAACTCTTTCAAACCAAACTTTTGGCTGAGGCTTAGCCTCCTCAACCTGAGAGGGCTCTCTCACTGGATTAAAGATTTTACTTTGAAGATTAGATGGCTAACTCTACGGAAAATTCAAACAAAAATGTATAAATAGTTGAAATAACAATTAAAAAACTTCCATTGGGCTATGGATTCAAAGTGTGTTTCAGTATAACAACAAGATCAATTTCACATGGAAGTCAGGGCATAGAGGGTTTTAACATAAAAGCAAAACAGAGATATAATATAGAGAACACAGCCTACAAACACATGAAGGAAGTTAGAGCATCATCAATGAATTCTAAGTAACATGTGTCTATACCACTGCAAGTAAGTATATGAAGGAATCCATGAGGAAAATCAAACATTAAAACCCTTGTTGAATCCTGAGTAGTGAAAGCAACTCTTTGTATTAACTTGAAAACATACAGTCACATACAATAACACAATGTGCTTGTTTCTTTGAAAATTGCCAACCTTGAGTGCATTACATCTCTTGTCATATATAGAGTTCTTTACAAGCATGGATTCCTTCCTCCATCATGAGGGGAATTCGAATTTCACTTGACCTGACACCTATTGATACTTAAACAAACTATTAATACAACTAGCTGTTAACTAACAGTCCTAGAGACCTAATACAACTAGGAGTGTAACTCCTTATTATGAATCAACCACCATAAATAAACATTGAATGCATTATTTGATAGCTACAACCTCATGAGGTTGAATTTGATGAAGTTTCCCACGTTGTCACCTTACTGCTGATGATAAACCCTAGAAATTAGGGAACATGTTTCCCTATTTTTAGGTTTAGGATCCTTGAAAGTTGGCACGTGGGATAGAGCCTTTATCTTCTCATCCATGACATATTTTAAAAAAATAAAGGAGGTTTTCGTATTCCGTGCTATCTAGAACAAAAACCTCTCTTGGTGTTTTAAAACACTTCTCTATCTGTCCAGAATCGGTCCTTGAAAAACACGTGTAAAACAGGAAAAATTTGTTCTCTGAAATTAGGGTTTCAAAGAAAGCTTAGGATCTCCCAACTGATAACACTTATGAATAAAGTGAGATTGGTTATTGTAGCTGGAGAGTTTATGAAGAGAAAAATCCTTCAAAATTCCAAAATACCTTTTCCTGTGACAAGAAACAGATCTTGAAAAAGACTGCTAAAACCAGAAGATAAAGCTTGACTTTCAGCAATTTCGTAGTGCAAGTTTAACCATAAATTCCTCCCACCTTAGAACGAATTTGAAGAAACGGAAAGAGGCTTTTTTATTTCAGTATGCTAAGAAGAAAAGCCTCTTTCAGTTTTCAAAATTGAGTTCTCAGCTGCTCAAGAACCCTTCTAGAAGTTGACTAGTAAAAGCAGAAAACAGAGTCTTTTATGCTAAAACAGGCTTTTTCAAGGGTTTCGTAGTGCGCTACGAAAACTCCTAGTTCAGTGCAAATTCTGGGTTTTGCGTTACGAAAACTCTTAGGTAGTTTCATAGTGCATGAAAACCTTGACACAAGTTTGACACATGGAAATTATGTGTGATGTGGGACCAGTGATGGGCAAGAACGAAGTGTTGACCCTATGTGACCATACCAACAAGAGTCTTTTCTAGATCTTAGACACTAAAGAAACCATGGAAAGACTAGACCAATAATAACAGTCAATCCTTTGGAATAGAACTGATGCTTAGAATTTAGAAATCATTTCTTAAGTGATAACAGGAACTATGCATTATGCATTTCCAAGAGGAAAGGTCACAGTAGAAGACTGAGACTGCTCAGTGTGTAGTTAACGGAGGTTGGGTGACGCTAGGTTGCTTGGTCAGGAAGTTTTTCAGAAAATGACTATGTGTAGAATCGATGAGACTAACATGAATAGTGATAAGACTTCGACTCTAATCACACACTTATAATACTTGAAAAAACAACAACATAGATCACACATGACACATGAAAATGTATTTCCCTCCATGCGATAACTTTACAGCAAGTGTGACACTTAAGATACACTTTGCGATGACCGTGATGACACTTGTGTGACAATTCTTACAATTTTTGAAATGAGTGATACAGATGTTTACATGGTTATAACAACTCATTTACACAAATTTTACATGTTGAAACCACCCGAATAGGCTTATATACATTATGCGACAATCGACATGTGAAAAGACGACATTTTTCCTATCTTGAAAAGGGGACAAAAAATCCTTAAGAAAAAACATGCAACGAGCTTCAAAGTTTGCGACAACAATGTACAAGACTAAGGAAGGCTCTGAAACTGAGTGTAAGCCAAAATTTTGGAGGTTTTTGTAGCAATGACAATAGGACATTCCTCCCAGCCTTTGGAATTATTATTCTCTGTCTCCTAATAGTAGGCCACTGCTAAGTTGGGGCTATGACACCACAAGGGATAATAAGAGCATTTAATCACTTAACCTAATTCCCTCTTTCTCACAAATTTCTCACTTAGCTAGCCATCCCAATCACCAACTCTCTTTCCCCCATACCCCCAGATAACTAAAGAGAGGATCCCACTTCTTGGAAATTGAAATCCTCAAGTCAATTCCCTCAGTCAGGGATCTAATGTAGGCTATTCATGAAAATGTCTATGTTGGAACACTAGGGATGCTTTTGTAGAAATGTTACATTATTTTACCATGAAATTACACTTTCTGTAATGTTCTTGTTACTAACTTTCTTATCCATGCACATTTTTATAATGGAGTGTGAGCATGGAAGAATGAATGTCTTACTCTCCTTTCCAAAAACTAAGGCATTTGAATGTATGTTGCTTGCTGTTTGGCACAGGATAAGTATTTTTCCAACTACTTGTTAGAATTTCTCAAGGTTTATCTTTATAATGTTAAGGTACTTTACAATATAATAAATATATTACTTTTATCTCTTGGATTTGACTTTGTTCCTTTTAGGATCCCTTAGCCCCCTCTTATTCTCCTCTCATGGAGTCATGGTCCCTCGTACTCTTTTTGTTTGCCATGCAACTAGGGTGTATTTTATTATTTTATAATTATGATGTCCATTTACATTACAAATATTTCGCCCTTCGACATATCATCTAGTTCACTAACCTATATGTTTTACATGTATAAGTAAATTATGCAAATAGGGGTATTACATGACATAATCATGCCATAGAGCATGTTGAATTTCAATGGGTCATTCACCACTATCATATCAACTAAAATAGCCTTCCCACCTAACATGATAAGTAAATGAGTAAGAATCCCCAAAGAATCACTAAATATTCTGTCAAAAGCCAATAATTGACTAGCCAACCACTGATTGATAAATAACACAAGCTTTGGAGAACTAAGAGCTTTCCAAGCTGAGGAGGATAAAATGCTTGTAGAGGATCCTTCATACATTATGCATAGTTGAATGTGCGTTGAATAAATTTCAACCCTTGTTTGGAAAGGTGTAGAAGAAGGAATGCATGGCTCAACAAGATTATTCCAATTTTTTTATGCAGACAAATCACTCTTGCAAATAAGAGAAATCTCCCTAGATTCAATGGTTGAATCTAGTAACAAACAAACAAACAAACTATTACATATTTCATTGAGTTCATTCCTATTAAATCATAAGAAAGAATATTGGAATATGAAATCCTACCTTTCAAATTAAATTCTTGACGAGATCTTGGCTATGGTTTAATGCATCTCCTTAATGCTCAGAGTCCAAAACTGCAAACATAATAATAACAAATGATCAAAGGCATATGATAGATAAATGACTCAATAAAACACATAATAGTGATCAAGGAAACTAGTACCAAATATCACTATCAATGGAAAAATGGAAGTAAATACACACTCACATCAACTCCATTAAACAATATAGTGAGAAAGAAACACTCTTTTCTATTAATATTTAATAAGAAGGAACAATACAACCTTATCCTTGATGATATAATCCTCCTCCCAATGATCTCCAATCCTCATCTTATGTGACAAGCTTTCTAGCCCTATTCCAACAACATAAGTTTACATTTAGAAGACCTCCCTAGCCCTCCAGTCTGTGTTGAATTTATAGGCCAAGAGGGGGAGGTTTGAGATCCTCTTCTCAAGGGATTAGATCCTGAAAAGGAGGGATTAGGGTTCCACAAAGGGATGAAGTTTAATCCATGAACAAAGGGATGAGGCCCAAGTATGTAAAGGCTCGATGCTTTTGGTTGGGAAATATTCCTCCAGCAAGGCTTCTAGAAATCAATATTTACTTTTTACTCTCGTTAAATGATTTGTGCATTTCTCAGTGGAAGACAAAGCACATATTTGCATAGGCCACAATGATAAAAACTGTGGTTGCGCATATTCTAGCTAGCAAACCATGCAAGTTCTTAAAACTAGGTTTTTGAGCAATGTAATCCATGATTCTTGTTGTCTTTGGGATTTTTTTCTTTTAACATTGCCGAGTAATGCTTGGAACACTTCATCGGATAACGAGAGATGTAGATTGGCGGTTATTTTCCTAATGGTGACAAAATGATGTGTAATAGATTTCCCCCTAAAGTGCAAAGTCAAAAAATATGTTTGAGGACTAAATCTCTTTATCATGCCAAATTTTAGATTAGAGACCATGGTTGGAGATCTGGAACAAACAATCAAGGATTACGATACAATATCTTCATATAACCATCACTAAGATAGGCATTCCCATACTTAGAAAAGTTATCTCAAGTATGAAAATATACAAAGATCCACGTCATTAATAGACATAGTATGGAAGCAACCATTAAATATGGAACCATCTTTTCAATAATGAATATGTCAAACTCCACACAATCTGGACGAATGAAACTAGATACAGGGTCTTGGTATTCATCTCTATATATCCATAGCATGAATCTAACCATGTGAATGAATGTTTCGAAGTCGAGCATGGTAGAAACCACTTGATTACTGGTCAATTATGTGAATCGTTAACATGTGCGAGAGAAACCACCAATAGTGAAAATGGTTCTCAATGTACCCCAGTGCAATCTATGGAGTGTGAATAAATGTCTTGAAGTTGACCCTCATAGAATAATTTTATTGAAGGTCAATGATGAGAACCTATTGTTGAAGGCAAGAATCTTGCCATTAAGGCATGCAGGATTCAAGGTATTGATGGAGGTTTCTAGATCAACTTCCTAGATAATGAGTTGAATTCAATAGGAGGTGATTCATCGCATGAGGGCCTACGACATGAAACTCATGTCAAGTTTTGTAAAAAATAAAATGGAGTGATCCAAGACTGACTCAGGGATGGCTGACATGATTGATGGATATGAATTGCAAGGTAACTTTAAATGAGGTTGGAATTATCTTGAACATATTCATTAACACGACATTTTGAGTTGGCAGAATTTGACTCAAAAATAAGACCTAAAAATAAACTGAATACTTTCAATGAAGTATGATCAATTGAGAGACAAATGGATTTCCCAACCCAGATATAAAGGTGATGAAGTGTCATGTTCAAGAGCGACATACTACCTTCTTAAATTTTTTTCCCCAATTTCCCCCCACCATTATTGGCAAGTACCTCTTTATTTTTGTGCAAGCTTGAGGAGGATAACATATTCTTGTCCTGTAATATCATCCTTGAAATGAGTCTTTTGTAGTATTTTTAGTTAACCCTAGGAAGGAGTGGTTTGATATCATCATAATTGATGAGTCCTACACTGTTTTCTTTTTATGAGTCTAGTGAAGGGGTAACTCAATGTTGTTTTCACATTTAATAATATTTAAAAGACATGAAATAAAAACTCATTCAATTCTTTGAACGTAAAATTTTAACAAGCTCATAGAAATTAAAGCTTGGTGTTTTTCATTTTTAAGGACTCGGGAGAAAAACATAAGTAAACTTTGAAATGTCATTTTTTGGTAAATATAGTCTCTCAAGCTCAGAAAAGGGTAAAATAATGCAGGAGAGAACTCTTTTGACCATGATTAGTCAAAGTATACATTTTTTGTAAATAGTTCACTTGATCCATAAAAGGGGCAAACTTATATAAAGAAGACGTTTTTTTGTTTTCTTTAACAAGTTCAAAACAAACAAGCATACTCGACAATCTTTTCATATTTCAAGAGTCTGGAAAATATCTTAAAGGTAACTCCAAGGTTTCACATTTTCATAAGTTTAAGGAGCCCAAAAAAGTGATAAAATTATTCTCATATCATCGACTTCAATTTAACTAACGAGCAGGAAAAGACAGAAAAAACTAGCATTTTCATGTACGTTTTACGAGCATGAAAATATAGAAAAAGACGCTTTGGATTTTCATGAGTTTAATGAATCTTTAAAATAATAATGAAAATGGACTCTAAATAATTTATTTTTTATACAAGCTTGAAACAGAGAAAAACTATGCTTGAGAGTGGTTTCATTTTTACAAAGCTTGAAATAGAGAGCAAACCGTCTTTGAGATCATTTTTAATGGCCCCCAAGCATAACCTAAAGAGCTACATGCCCTCCAAGCATCATTTGATCTATTTGAGTAGACTACTGTTACTAATAGGCGGATGAAATGAAGGTTCATTTATGAGATCATGTGAAAGACTTGAATTAATTAGGGGAGGATTTATTTCATTTTTAAATGATCTTGACAAATGAAAATAACTATGCTCATGGGCGCTATTTCATTTTTTAATGAGGTTGACATAGTAAAAGAATTATCCCCATGGAACTTTGTTTCATTTTTTAATGAGCTTGATAGTAGACAAGGAACTCTGCTCATGGAACTTTGTTTCATTTTGTACAGATTGACACAAGAAAAGGAACTCTGCTCATGAATTTTTTTTTCATTTTTTAACGAGCTTGACACAAGAAAAGGAACTATACTCATGGAACCTTGTTTCATTTTTTAACTAGCTTGACATAGTAAAAGAACTATCCTCATAGCGAATTTTTTTTTTTTTCAACAAGGTTGACATAGTAAAACAACCATCCTCATAGGGACCTGTTTCATTTTTTAATGAGGTAATTGACACAATAAAAGAACCATCCTCATAGGGACCACTTCATTTTTTAAAGAGATTGACATAGTAAAAGAACTTTCCTCATAGGGACCTGTTTCATTTTTTAACGAAGTTGAAACAGTAAAAGAACTATCCTCATAGGGTCTTGTTTCATTTTTTAATGAGGTTTATATAGTAAAATACTATCCTCATAAGGACTTGTTTCATTTTTTAATGAGGATGACACAGTAAAAGAACCATCCTCATGGAAGCTTAATCATGGCTTCCAAGAAGAATAAATACATGACAAGGGAGCACACCTCAATCATGGCTTCCAAGAGGTCTTCATCAGAAGGAAGAATAGTTCTCTAGAAATAACACATGTCACTTACCGAATCTGAGTCAAAAGTAGTTGAGAAAATAGCATGAGGCTTGCTTACATCGATGACTGAAAACATGGGACAAGGTTGACACATAAGTTACCTGGGTTTGGGTAGATAGAACTTCCATATAAGGAAAATTAAGGGATGTCAGATGGCTAGTAGTCGAATAGAAACCAACGAATGAAAGTTGGTCAATAGTCACAATGTTTCCATTGTGAGTGAAAGACATCATTCGAAAGAGTATGTACACGAAACATTTCATGGCATAGACATAGTCTCACTCAATGAGCAAATTGAAATGCAAGGGTCCTTGGACTACCATAAGATTATAACATACAGTTCTTCCTTCCAGAGTAAGAAGTAACTTAGGAAGAACCCCTAAAGGTTCACTAATGATTCTGTTAAAAGTTAAAAAATTATGTCTAATAGGCACAAGCTGAGGGGAACCCAAATCTTGCCAAGTGGTTGAGGACAAAATACTAATAGAAGCACCTTCATCAGTGTTTGTGTGACACACATTCTTACCACAAGCCTTCACAATAATTTGGAAAGGGGTGGAAGAAGGAAGATGAGGATCTACTAGTCTACTCCAATCAAAGGAAATGGTCGTAGTACTTGGAGGGGGTTCTAAGGAATAGGTTGAAATTCCCCCATGTGTATAAGAATTTGAAGTAACAAGAAAAACTAAGTGATATTAATGTCACTCTCTAGAAAGAGAGTGGGATCAGCTGAATGTGAGATTAAGTAGATCACTCGATCAAATAATAGTTCATCAACCTTAGTGATATGTGTTTCACTCTCCAAAGGAAGAGTAGCAATGACTGTACTTGGAATTAGATCAACCACGTTTATAACTTACTGTAATTTGGGAGAAAGCTTATGGTAACCAGTTGGAATTTTTGTTGAAAAATAGTAAGGTTTTCCAACAATTTTGAGGCTTCATCCATGTGAGGGAAAAGGTGAGTTGGCTGACTCCCTTTGCATAACCTACTAGGAAACCTAACTTTACCCTTTTTCCGTGGAACTTGACAATCACTGTTTGATGGATCAACAATACGTTGACAAGAATTTTTAGACCACCCCTCTAAAACCTTTTGAATATTGGGAAAATCAATAAAAAGGTGGTCACCCTTACAAAACCTGCAAGGTAATTTCGGCTTGTGACATATTTTCAACGGTTCCTCAACATTTTACATACTCAAAGCAATGTTTGGTTGGTTCATTTATTTCTTACCTTGCTTCCTCTTCTTCTTCTTCCCTTTTTTCTTCTTCCTAGTCACCTCGTTATTAACATCAAGGCTTTTACCAAGTGAAGAAGAAGAAAGGGAGGAAGACATTTTGGGTGAAGAAGGTAAAAGGTCAATAAATGGTTGGTGTTGTTGAGATGGAACAATTTGGGTATTTAGAACTAAAGAAGTTGAAAACAACCACTCTGGTAAACTTATCATGAATTTGGGAAGTGACAATGTAGCCCTATAAGGAGGACCGATATTTCCATGGCCAGGAAAAAGACTAGGATTCCCGTTAAAAGGGATTTCTTTATCAGTAAATTCTGGAATTTTTTCCGTTAAATTCAATTTTAATAAATTTAATTAATAATTTTAATAATATTAACAATCAAAATTCACAATCCATACCTAAGTTCGGAAAAAAGTAAAACAAGAAAATAATATGGGCTAGTAAATCTAAGGAGTCAAACAATGCAAACAACCTTTTCAAGGCAAAAACACTAGTTGGTGATGAAACCCAACGTCATATAGATGAATGTGAAAAGTGGATAGAGATAGAGTAGGTGGAATTAGTTACCCTCACAACTTACTTAATGGGCATGATCTAGTGCAAGTAACTTCACTTATGCTATCTAAAGTGAAGAATACTCTCCAAAAAGGTCCAAGTTAGTCTAGTCAATGTCTGCTCCAGGTACAACAAGGACTCCCTCCCCCCCCCCCATCACCTTGGGTGAAATCCTTAAGATAATGGTATTTAAGGTTACCACATATGACAATTTAATCTAGGGAGACAACCGTAGATCAGATGTACATGTAAAGGCAGAGTAACAAAGCTCAATCCCCTTGAAGGTTCCTCAACATGGTCAATTTGAGGTGTATCCTTCAAGTGACTCCCAAACACCTTTTGGCATCATAACTAATGTGTGTATATCATGCTATTGTAACCAATGAAGTTTGGTCGATCACTTCATTGGGTCTAATATCATCTCATGCTTAACTCCCTTGTAAGAGGAGATTCCCAAAGTCAAACTGTAATAAATGGATTTACTCCCTACCACAAGATTCTATTGTTTGTTTGCAACTTTGAAAATTTAACTCACTTCCCTATTCGAAAGCCCTATAATCTGATCTAATGTAGGTGTAATAAGCCCTAGAAATATTAAAATTCTAATTTATTTTATTAGAGTTTTTTTTTAAGTTGTTTTTAACTCAATAGATTGATGGATATGAAACTCATGGTGTTACAACCTGACTCAAAACTAAATTCAATCTAGCATGATAATGTAATTTTTTCACTTTGATGAATTGTAACTAAAGTAAGGAGAGAGGTTTCATTCACTTTTTAATAATCCAAGCGTCAATGAATCATTTTAAAAATACAAATTAGAGATAATTCAGAATACACGATTCTCATGGAGTTTTTTTTTTTTTAAATGGAACTTATTTTCCTTAAAATCTAAGCTACAAAAAGAAAATTTTTAATCTTAACCACTTCTTGCGTACCCAAAATCAAACATTTTATTCCTCTTTCAACCTACACAAGCCATAAGTTCAACTTGATGTAATGAATTACGAATCACTGTAAGAAGAGTATTTCATTATCTTATAAAAAGAAAAAAATAACTATTCACTTAGACAAAAACAACAAACTCCAAATCAAAAGTGCTTTCCCTAAAAAAACTCTGACTTTTTACCAATACTAATGATTCTTTGCAATCATGAAAACAAAGTACTTAATCTAGTCTTCTAATAGAAGAATGGTAGACTCAAGCTATCTCAGCAATGACCTATCTTTCTTTTGATCAATCAACAATTCACCAAATCAAACTCTGAATGCTAGTTTGAAAACATGAAGAATTGCTCAAGAAGGAAACTCAAAACATTGAATCAAAACGGACTGGACTTTTCAAGAATGTAAATAGATCTAAGAAAATACAACAATAGAAAAGATATGGACCCAGCAAATGAAAACCCTAATTTTTCCAAAATTTAAGAGACTTGCATAGGTAACTAATTATGTCCAATGCGCAAATGCACTATTGCTAAAGGAAAAGTTCAAAAAATTTCTCACTGTTTCCAAAGAAAAAGTGTGTAGGCTTAGAAAACTTATGAAAAATAAAATTCAAAACTCTAGGTTTTCAAGGCTCATAACACATTAAAACAAGGCTACAGAAAGCAATTAGAGGTCACAAGAGGATATAATGAAGGAAAACTTGTTCCCTAGTATGGTTGCCAATTTTTTATGCTGACAAGAGCAATCTCCCTAGATTCAATGGTTGAATCTAGTAACAAACACTCAAACTAGTAAATATTTCCCTAAGTCCGCTCCTATTGAATCATAAGCAAGAACGTTGGAATATGAAATCCATACCTTTCAAACAAAATTCCTGATGAAGATCCTCATTGTGGTTTGATGCAAATGCTCAATGATCGGAATCTAGATCTGCAAACATAAAATAACAAAGAATCAAAGGCATATGATAGATAAATGACTCAATTAAACCCATACTAGTGATCAAGGAAACTAGTACCAAATATCATTATCAATGGAAAAAAGGAAGTAAATACACAATACATCAACTCCATTAAAGAATACAATGAGAAATAAACACTCTTTTATATTAATATTGAATAAGAAGGATCAATACAACCTTAGCCTTGATGATGTAAGCCTCCTTTCAATTATCACCAATCCTCCCCTTAGGTGACAAGATTTCTAGCCCTATTCCAACAACATAAGTTTACATTCAGAAGTCCTCCCTAGCCCTCTGGTATGTGGTGAATTTATAGGCCAAGAGGAGAAGGTTTGAGATCCTCTTCTCAAGGGATGAGATCCTCAAAAGGAGGGATTATGGTTCCACAAAGGGAGGAAGTTTACTCCATGAACAAAGGGATGAGGCGAAAGTATATAGAGGCTCAAGGTTTTTAGTTGGGAAATATTTCTCCAACAAGGCTTATGGAAACCACCTTTTTTATTTTTTACTCTCATTAAATGATTTTCACAGTTCTTAGTGGAAGACAAAGTGCATATTTGCATAGGCCACAATGGTAAAAACTATGGTTGCACAAATTCTAGCTAGGAAACTACGCAAATGCTTAAAAGTAGGTTTCTGAGCAATGTAATCCAGGATTCTTGTTGTCTTTTGAATTTTTTTCTTCTAACATTGTAGGGGAATTCTCTGAACACTTCATCAGATAGTGAGAGATCCAGTTGGTGATTAGTTTCCTAATGGTGACAAAATGACATGTAACACAATTAAAGGAAACAATCCTAGAACTTGGGGGGAGGATTCTTGGAGTGAGTGGAATGTCCCCTTGTCCAAAAGGTTATGATTTGGAAAATACAAAAATATGGTCAATATACACATCACCCTTCGAAAGAAGAGTGGGATTAGCAAAAGATTGCATCAACTAGCCACTTTCGTAAATTCATAACTCTTAAAAAGAAAATTGGTATCAACTAATGAATGCATAAAATTAACCAATTTAGTAGGCTCATCACTCTTCAAAATTCAAGTGGGATTGGTATAACATTGCATTAGCTCAACCAATTCATTATCCAATGGTTGAGTAGATTATTGGGAAACAATACATGGTCTGATAGTAGAATCTCCTTAAAACAAGGACCACAATATTTGTACCACTGAAATCTTAGGGAACATATAAGTAAGGTGATCTCCCTTCGAGAGCTTACAAGGGAACTTAGGCTTACACACTCTATGTCTATATTTCTTAGGCATATCAATACCCCTGGCATGACTTGTAGTGGCTAGTAGCATGCCCCCACATGAATCGTAGTGGTTGGATGCCTGCCCCTAACATGACTCATGGTGTTTGGTTGTGTGCCCCAAACATGAGTTGTAGTGATTAGTTACTCATCGCTAATATGACTTGAAATTACTAGACTCTTTCTCCTAGCATGCCTCAGTGAATGGTGTAGTGACCTCGACCATATTATAAATATGTAGATATTGTTGTAATCGTCCCGATCATAGTAAATTCATGTATATAATGTAAATATTTCCCCTGCCACCTTTCATTTGTATGGATATTGTAAATACTTATTATCACAGTATACATGTTGAATTTTGTATTCATTCGGTTATGATAAACACTTTCTTAGTTATCCATGAATGCATGTTGAAGATAATAAATATACTATGGTTTGTGGGGTGACCTTACAATGTTTTAGGGAGTAAACCATCACTTGTCATGATTAATTATGTAATTTGAGGAGCAATACAACCTTAGCCTTGATGATGCAAGCCTCCTTTCGACTATCACCAATCCTCCCCTTAGGTGACAAGATTTCTAGCCCTATTCCAACAGCATAAGCTTACATTCAGGATTCCTCCCTAGCCCTCTGGTATGTGTTGAATTTATAGGCTGAGAGGACAAGGTTTGAGATCCTCTTCCCAAGGGATGAGATCCTCAAAAGGAGGGATTATGGTTCCACAAAGCGAGGAAGTTTACTCCATGAACAGATGGATGAGGCCAAAGTATATAGAGGCTCGAGGTTTTTAGTTGGGAGATATTTCTCCAACAAGGCTTATGGAAACCACATTTTTTATTTTTTACTCTCATTAAATGATTTTCACAGTCCATAGTGGAAGACAAAGTGCATATTTGCGTAGGCCACAATGGTAAAAACTATGGTTGCACAGATTCTAGCTAGGAAACTGCGCAAGTGCTTAAAAGTAGGTTTCTGAGCAATGTAATACAGGATTCTTGTTGTCTTTTGAATTTTTTTCTTCTAACATTGTAGGGGAATTCTTTGAACACTTCATCAGATAGTGAGAGATCCAGTTGGTGATTAGTTTCCTAATGGTGACAAAATGACGTGTAACACAATTAAAGGAAACACTCCTAGAACTTGGAGGGAGGATTCTTGGAGTGAGTGGAATGCCCCCTTGTCCAAAAGGTTACGATTTGGAAAATTCAAAAATATGGTCAATAGACACATCACCCTTCAAAAGAAGAGTGAGATTAGCAAAAGATTGCATCAACTAACCACTTTTGTAGATTCATAACTCTTAAAAAGAATATTGGTATCAACTAATGAATGCATAAAACTGACCAATTTAGTAGGCGCATCGCTCTTCAAAATTCAAGTGGGATTGGTATAACATTGCATTAGCTCAACCACTTCATTATCCAATGGTTGAGTAGATTATTGGGAAACCATACGTGGTCTGATAGTAAAATCTCCTTAAAACAAGGACCACAATATTTGTACCACTAAAATCTTAGGGAACATATAAGTAAGGTGATATCCCTTCGAGAGCTTACAAGGGAACTTAGGCTTACACATTATATGTCTATATTTCTTAGTCATATCAATGCCCCTGGCATGACTTGTAGTGGCTAGTAGCATGCCCCCACATGAATCGTAGTGTTTAGATTCTTGCCCCCAACATGACTCATGGTGTTTGGTTGTGTGCCCCAAACACGAGTTGTAGTGATTAGTTACTCATCGCTAATATGACTTGAAATTACTAGACTCTTTCTCCTAGCATGACTCAATGAATGGTGTAGTGACCTCAACCATATTATAAATATGTAGATATTGTTGTAATTGTCCCGATCATAGTAAATTCATGTATATAATGTAAATATTTCCCTTGCCACCTTTCATTTGTATGGATATTGTAAATACTTATTATCACAGTATACATGTTGAATTTTGTATTCATTCAGTTATGATAAACACTTTCTTAGTTATCCGTGAATGCATGTTGAAGATAATAAATATATTATGGTTTGTGGGGTGACCTTACAATGTTTTAGGGAGTAAACCATCACTTGTCATGCTTAATTATGTAATTTGAGGAAAAAGATAAATTCCCATTACTTTCTAAAATGGATAGAGAAATTGGGTGTGGATATAAAGAACAAGGGTTGAAGGATTACAAGAGAAGGGAAATAATCTTCACCCTGAAAATATTCCTAACAACTAACCCAATTTGAGACACCAATTAAGACCTAGAAAAGAAAAAATGGTAGGGTATGACACTATTTGTCAACAAATAATTTTTTGTATGTGTTGCACGTTAAGTGTATAAGTCTATATGACCAATTTTTTGTAATTTATTAGGCACATATAGTTCAATGCTGGGACCTAATAAGCCCTAATATTCTCACAGGCATTGGGTTCATATGGTTGGGGAATATGTGCATAGTTAAGGATTCTTCTAACAGTTACAGATATTTACAAGTTATTAGCACATGGCGGGGGATATTTTTGTTCACACCTTGTCGATTATAGAACAAGCCCTAGGAATATGTAAAATGGCAGGCGAGGAGAGAAAGAGAGGCCAAATCATAGGAAACAAATTGGCCTACATAACTGAGTAGTAGTGACAAAGATAGGAGGGACATGGGAACACCTTGGTTGGTATAGAGTGGTTGGGACTTAACTAAACAAAGTTAGTGTTTGGATAGTAGAAAATGAATGGGAGGTCAAACTAGGAGAATATAGAAAAAACATAGAAAGATAGAAGAAGAGAACATTGGAATCATAGTGGGGGAGGAAAGAAGAAACGAGTAGAAGAAAAATAAGGAGAGAGTGTCAGTATTGAGAAATAACCATATAAAGAGGGCATTCATTGCAAAGGAAGGCAAGGCACATGTTCAAAATCACATGGTCAACATCATGAGGGCAATAGGGGAACCAATAACACAAGAGGTTAGTTAAAGCACCTACAGAGACTTACCTGTGTTATAGTGTTAGAATCTTATGGTGTTTGCATCTATTTAATGTCAAAATGCTAGGGCATATTTCAGTAGGCAGGGCCTTGTATGAAACCGAATTAACGGAGATGCATGACTTAAATCCATTACTGTGATGTCAACCCTTATTGATATTTTGCATTTCCTAATATACTTGGGTTATGGGGAATTAATACCTACTATACACAACATGGATAGAACTACACTACAATAATGCAATTGACTAATTGTCCTTACTCTTCAGACTCAAGTGAAAACCCTGTAACTATGTCCTTTATGCATGCAGAGTAGTAGTAATGTTATTATTGGTTTTCATTACCATTTAGAGAACAAAAAATTGCAGTCATGTCAATTTGACTTAACTACTTTCCACTGGTTTGGTGGGAAAACACTTGGGTCAACCTTTATGCCTCCTACCATTAATCTATAGTCATAAATTCCTTATTTCTATTAACACAATTATTTTTTAAGTCCTATGGGGTATTTAAATTTACTGAGGGTGGAGATATCCATCTGTGGAGTCCCTCATTGGCTAAAGGGTGGATTCCTTTGGTTGCCCTAGGCTAGTTTCCTCGTTAAGTGCTTCGAATTAGTACACTTGTGATTCCCAACATTGGGTGGAGTTGTTGAGCAACTTTAGGATGGAGGAAAATATCTTGAATACATGGGATAAGCGGAGGTGGATATTTTCATCTCTACATTCCCTCATTGGTTGTTCGGTGGAGGATAATTTCATCTAGAACCCATATACAAGCCTACAAATAAACGCCTATATGCAGGGTGGAGGTGGGACAAACCTCTAGAATCCTTGGTTTGGTCATTGGGACCGACTTCACAAGCTATGGGCTGGTAGATGCATTGTTAGTAGTTGTCAATGGTTGGGAGGAAAATGATGGGCATTCTCCCAATGGCTATTCTGAGTCAACAATGCTAGGTACCTTATTGACTGTGATGCCCGAACTTTGTTGGGATAATTCACCATGTATCATGAATTAAAGCTTACAATACCTCCTAATTTTCATGGTAGGAGGTGGATTAATGGGTTCTATACTCATGTATAAATTTGTACAATTTGCAATGTTGTTAACCCATATGCTTAATGTACTTCCACAAGCCAGAGGATTCATATGTCGTAGGCAACCAACATATAGGCTTTTGGGACAATATTGCCCATAAGGAACATTGACATGATGCAAGGTCTCTGGTCTCCTTAAATTTAATTCACCAAGTAGTATGACCTAGCATTTAGAAAGACCTCATTGAGGTGAAACTTCCCTTGTTGTCTTAAATGTGATTCATAGGAATTTTTCTTAGTGTTTCAAAGTCATCTGGAGTAACAAGGTTTGTTTTATGCACATATTAACATGTTTGATTGTGGCTATTGTAGTTTTATATCTGGTGGTTTCCTAGAATAAGCTCTATTGACATATGTCCTTTCAAGTCACTACCTCTGTTCCTAGTAATTTCCCTGCATGAATTCCATTAATGTATTCCCTCTTTAAGAATTGTACAAACTATTATTTTTCTCATATATGTGCATATAGTAGGAAAGAGAAATGTGTACTAGTTGTTGTACTAATGTTTGGTTTTTTGTTTCATAGACAACAAGAAAAAAATCGTGACAATTTATAATATTTATGGCTTCTAATTGCACTGACATCTACTCCTACTACACAGCCATAGCGTGTTGCAATAATTTATGTGTGAATATCTAACTGCGGGAAATATGTTGTCACTGTAGAATTTTAGTAATTGTTATAAAGTATTGTCACACGCTGATGTTATGTAAACTTGCGATATGACCATATCACTAGGCATGATAACGTGTGAAATTGTTTAATTGCATTTATGGTTGGACATATTGTTAAATATAATCATTCAACTCAATGTTGGGTATGAACTATTGTTTGAATATTTAATTCAAGACTGGGTATGGAGTATTGTTATTTCATGGCTGGCCAGGGTGCTATGTGAAGCCATTTAACTTAACGTTAGGCATGAAATATTGTTTATTTATGGTTGTTGTCATGTGAAACCAATTAACTCAATGATGAGCATGATATAATGTGGCCCAAAAATATGCAGTCTCTTCTTTCATTACTAGGAAAAATGCAATAACGTGTTGCTATCTATTTTGTTTTGCATTGGTATGCCAAACCATGCATTTTGGTATCTATGGTATGTGTTTTTTTTCTTAACGCCTGGAAGTTTTGATAATGTTGTGATATAACATTATTCTTTGAGAGGATTTTTTTTGTCCTAGGGTGTTTCCTATCTGGTGTAGATTTTATGATCCACCTAATTGGATTACAAAAAAAGCAACCAATTGTTGTATCATTTGTTGTTCCTTTGTTCCTAGAATTTTCATTAAGTGTTATTGACATATGTTTCACAACTGTTAGGATTTCATACACACACACACATATATCATTGAATGAAATTTAAATTATGGAGTGGCTTTGTGCACAATTACTTGGCCTTCTTACACACTTAGTAAAAGATAAATCCACACAAGTTTCCTATGTTCAATAACATGTTGACATGTATAAATGTTATTGATGTGTTGTGGATGATAACCCCCCACAGGGTGTGTAATTGTTTTAATTCTAGGTTGCTTACAACTTAACCTATCTATGATTTTAATAGCCCCTGTAATACCTGGTGAATATCATTTTCTAATCATAAAATATGAAAATGGTGAATCTCTAGAGTTCTAATCTAGGTGCAATGACATTATGTACATTAATCATAAGAGACGTGATTCTTGAATGGGAAAGATAGCTTGATAATGAATCTTGCATTGTTGTTATTTAACATTTCCAATATAAGTCATGTCCTTGATGTATTAAAAGTACAACCTGTGGCCACATTCTCTTCCAATGAGGGGATTTGATTGATCCTTTAGCCATATCCAAAACGTGGATGCTAGAAACCAAATATTACAAGAAAACTATTATACCGCTTTCATATTCGAATAGACAAAGTCATGTTTTACAAAAAGGACCCTGACATATGCAAATAGAGTCATCACAACTAGTTGAGTAGTTAGAACTTGATGATCATGAGAATAATTATACGATGAGGGTGTGTGTAACCCTTCTTTGAAAAATTCTAGTGGGTCAAGACTCAGGGAGAAGAGGGACCACCACAGTGATATAATTATTGATAGATACAATCACATACCGAAGATAAATTCATATTACATACCTTAGATTATAGAGGAAGGTTTTCCCTACAACCCTATCAAACCCAAAAAAAAATAAAAAAAATAAATAAATTCGAGGGGTTGTGTTACAGCCTCAAGTGGGTGTGTTACAGTTGGTTTCTTTCCTCCAATATGACTTGCAATTATTGGTGGCACATCAACATCACTCGCATTGGTTGGTGGCTTCTGTCTAGTTTAAATAATAGTGACTAGACTCTTGCCACTAGCATGACTAAAATTGGTTAATGATTTTTCTTTAGGTATTTGTTTCTTATTCTTCTTATTCTTCTTCTTCTTCCTCTTTCTATTCCTTTTAAAATTTTATTTACTACTAGCTATATTTTCACTAGATGAAGCAGGATGAAGAACAAATTTCATTGATGGAGAAGTTTTAGGATCCACTTCAATTTGATGCTCTTGACATAGAGTTATTATTCGAGAAGCCTTAGGAATGTTTGAAGTGGTTCACTTCGAAACTGGTAGTCCCACAGTCAATCTCAAAAAGAAATGAAAAGCACGAGAATCCCTTTGTGGCCTTCTACAAAACCCCCTTGCTTTGATGAAATCATTTTATTGAGGAATACTTCAACCTATTAGCAATAAGTCTTTTTATTAATTTATAAATGAAATTACATAAATAAATAGGGTAGAGCTTATATGTTATATTGGCTTCCATTTCCTTTGGTATGAGGGAAAGAAAAGTGGAAGAATGCTTGAAGAATGACTTTTGATTTCTATGATTCTTCCACTACCTCCCTGATAACTTGTTGAATAAACATTGCTAGAAAAATTCTACCATAAAGCTATTTGGGCCTAATTATTTGCTTGCATCCATTTCCTTCACGACTCATTTGAATTCCATGAGTGTGATGGGGCACATTAATTTTATGTTATGTTCATGAGTGACTAGTCTTGTGATGGATTGAGTCATTGTTTAGATGGATTTTCCCTATCTATGTTTGGATCTTTCATCTTCTGGATGAAGTGGGTTGCTTTTTTTCTCTATGTCATCTTGTTTATGTATCTTTTCTCCTCCTATAATATTTAGAGAGGATATACTATTGGTGTTCCTCCTATATAGAAGAGAATTGTGGCCATGCAACCATTTAATTTTGGATTTGTGCTTCTAAAGGATTTCCTCCTATCACTAATGTTGATTAGTCCCTTGTTGAATATGGGCCTCCTTGATGTTGGTTGTTCCAAGTAATCCTTCCAAAATAATAGTTCTTTATAAATATTCCATCTCCCGCTCAAGTTGTAATTTGGCCTCAAATATATTCCCAAACACGTCCTTATTCTAGACTTTGATTTGAAACTTGTTGTGTTTAATTTATTATTGTATTGGGTACATTTTAGTACAATAGAAGAGTTTTTCACCAAACCACCACTTTTCCAATGTTGGAAAAGAACTGTGGATGCTACATCTAGAAATTTTTAAACTTAAATGGTTTAGGTCATGGTTGGATATTACTCTCCCAATAAATCAAAATTAACTAGTGGTATAGGCTAGTATAAGGGAGAACCTCTATTGAAATAGCCTAGTATATCTAAAAGCGATTTCATAAGAAATTTCTGAAATAACCTAGTAAGTCTAATTGTTATTTGATTATTACCTCCTCTCTTATTGTTACAATTAAAGATACCATTTCTTGTGGGAACATCAATCAACCTCTCCCTTTCTCAGGGTTTACACTAAAGTCTATATTATTTGCATCCATCTTGTCCTCATTTTCCCCTACAAGAGGATATCATATTGAAATACCCCCCTATTATCCATGGACTATTTGATAGGGTAGAACTAATAATAGATATAAAATCTAGGAAAACACACTTTAGCATGGTAGAATAAGGTCTATATGCATTTGTGACGTCTCCTTGATCCAATGTGCTAATGACTCAAAACTAGTAGAAATAATTCCTGGCATCATGGTATGATATTCAATCTTACAATTTGGGTTCCAAACCACTTTCCAAACAATGTATTGTGCTTTACGAACCACATATGGTTTCTTTTTCATCTATGATATCACTGACAAACCACCTATAGTTCCTTCTACATCTAGTGATATCACTTCATAAGTTCTCCAAATTTTCTTAACTATTCAACACATGTTTACATCGTCACATTTTTTTTCTACAACGTCAATATATTAGGATTATCTTAATGAAGTAATTTCTTTAGAATCTTATATTTAGGTGGAGTAGTTAAATGATAATATTCATATTTCTCAATATTCTCAAAATTTCATGGTCTAAATATTCCCAAAAAAAAAGGAATTATAGCGAAAATTTCAAGATCACTTGTTTGAAATTGATTCCAAGACCTTTCACACGCCTAACTTCAACAATGAATATCTTCAAAACTATAGTGAACCAAACTACAAAAATTTTACTAGATGTACCTTGAGATGTCTTCTCAGTATTCTATAAATTTTGTGATTTAAGGCATTCTCCAAAAAATGTTAAAGCAAAAATTCTGAGATGGCTCATTTGAAGCAACAAAATCATAAGATCATAGTTTTGATACCAAATGTTATGAACCTTGCACCTTAAAAATGATAAGAAACCAATAATTGAAGTCCAATTTGAGGAGGAAACTTCCTTCTTTGAGTAGGAGCTCCTTTTACAGTGAATACAATGCATAAAATAAGATTAGATGACAAATGGTGCAATTATAATGAAATGGTACAATGAAAGGTTCTAACTGACATAACGATAAAACAATAGACATATAATAAAACAATTTTAGGGCTTAAATAGGGGTTATATAGGGCTTAAAAATCATGCTCTCCTCGATAAGGGGGTAAATCATTTGTTGTCTCAAAGACAAAATGATGTCTTTCAAGGATTAACTACAATATAGGTGGACTTCTTGTGACAAATCATCCATAACCTATATGGAATTAAATTGGACAATAACATTAGGTTGGCCTTTCTTTAGGAATTTCTCCATATGAAGAGAAGTGACTATTTTAGGGGAGCCCTCCTGAAGCCCTCGAAGGGTGTGTACATGGCCTTCTTTAGTGAAACTTATATATATTTGATTGGAATCTATGGTGCTTGGTCCCAACATGCATAGCTATTATACCCCTAATACTATATCATAATCACCCATAATGATGGAAAATAAATGGGTTTTGTGTTAATAATTTGTCATCTGGAGATTGATATTTTCACATCTTCCCCCACATTTCAACATACCTCCATTAGTGATCATGGTTTGGAAGTTGTGCATTGAGTGTACAAAGTAATGTGTTTCTTCTTCCACTCTCTTGTGAATAAAATTGTGAGTACATACTATCAATCTCAACTAGGACTAGATATTTATGATGCTTGTTGTAGCTAGTGAAATTCCAGGTTTATGGAGTTGAAATGCCTGACAATGAATGCAAGGATATTAAGGGTTATTCATAAGGAAATGAAGGTTAAATATCTGTCAAAGTTTGAGTATTGATGCCTTCAACTTGTAACTTTGGTGTCCCCTCAACAATAATTTGTTCAGATAGGCACTGAGTGGTCATATCAATTTGGAATAATTTATGCTATTTACAATTATGACCTATAACATATTTTTTATCATAGTTATAATACAGTCATGTCTTAATTAGCCTACCATTTCTATAAGAGACAACCTTTGTGCTTTCAAGGGATGATTAGCAGTTGTGTTTGGGGCATTACCCTGGCGAGGAGTGTAGGGAATGAATGATAGTTTGGTTTTTTGTGCATTCATTACCATATTTTTTCTTAGGCATTGGTTTCTTCCAACCATATATTTATACATTGCATTCTCACATGTGCCTGAATCTCCTCCTTGAGGCCATTAATGAAGGATTCTTTACATAAACAATAAATTAAGTTCTAGGTATGGGTGGCTAATTTCTGAAATGTGGCCCTAAATTTGGTGACTGAGCCTATTTGGTTTAACCTATTAAGTTTCCCCAAAATAGTGAGTATCTCTCTTGAAACATGCAAGGACAACTTTAACAAACCAACTCTTAAGCAATGTCGAATTGATTGGATTTTTTATGTCATTCCCACTGTTTCCATAATTATAGATCTAAATACAAGACCCCCACCATAAGTGCTATCATGTAATCAATAATTCAATTGAGGGGAAAGTAATTTTCCATATAGGTGACCCATTATAATGGGTAGAACCATCAAAATTGTTTGATACCACCCTAGCAGAGTAGAACCATATGTTATAATTCACTGGTTTGTTGTTATGAGGAGAGTTAGAAGTTTCTTCCTTGTGTGCCTCAACATGTTTTATTGTATTGCGTTGTTCTTCTAGTATTCCTTGAGGTGTACCTGAAAAATTCTCAATTAATACATGGTTAATTTTATCTCGGCTCTCACTTTCCTGCTCAAACTTCTCATTCAACTTATCTTCCAATTATTTAAATTATTTTTCCAATTTGTTCAACATGTCTGAAGTAGAGCGGGTGTTCATATTGTTTGAGGAAGTATGAGGGTGCTTATAAGTATTATATTTCATGGGTGAACTCAATGGAAATAGTTATTGGATCCTAATGACAAGGGTGTGTTAAGTGTTATAGCTTTGTGATATACATGTTGGGTGCAACAGTAGTGCCCAATCTAATATCTCAAGGAAATAACTAATGAGGCTCAACCATGCCCTTAGTTGTACTACTCGACCACCTAGGTATTAGAGACTTGTCTCCCTGAGTGTTTTTCTTGGTCTACTATAGAAACAAGACAACCTATTAGCTTATCTAGATCTAGTTTCAAATATGCATATAAGACTTCTTATATACCTAAGGGTAAGTGGAAGTGTGATTCTATATACAATTATTGTCTAATTTGGTACTACTCAAAGGGATACCATCATAGGGTACAAAGGTTTCCATCGTTGTGGTTGCACTTGTATTTTCTATATGTATTCTTCCTTGACTAAATTTTTGCACCTTAATGACAAATCAATCTATTATTAAAATAAAGATGTTGGAACATGTATCTCAAAAAATATTTAACTATATGAGCTTGTTAACTCAAAAAATCTCTTGAAATGACTAGAAAATAGCTTATCTAATGTAAGAGTCTGAAGCTAAAAATGTAAAATAATCACAAATTTCATTTATATTTCTCAAGTTGCTATTATGACCCCAACTATGAAATGCCACAACTTCTCTAAATCTATTGTCACTAATTTGACCAAAATGTGTGCTCTTTATCAAAATATATTGAATCTGAAAAAATTCATGGTCTTCTAAAAAAGAGATATATATATATATATATTATATATATATATATATAGAGAGAGAGAGAGAGAGAGAGAGAGAGATAGATATAGATATAAACATTAGCTGAAATCCTACCCTTCCAAATTATTTATATATTTACGTTACTTCTTATTGGTGTTCACAATATGTCATGTACTTATTATATGCCATGTCATTGCAAGTAATGGACACCATGTATTAATTATATCCCTAGAACCTATAATGGTTTTCCACATTGCTCTGCTCTTGTGGTCCCCACTATCCACCCAGGCCCTGCCATAGTTACACCTTGTGCAAAATTCACAATGATCGACATTTCACGCTACATGTGCTCCATATTAATACATTCCGATGGGTCAATATGCACATATGTTAACAAGGGTAAGGGTGGCACACAAAGTTGTTTATCAAAACCACCCATCTCTAGATCTACGGCTGGGATTAATTCTGGCACCCTCCATCACCTTTCTAGAACCATTGTAGGGGTTGTAAGAGAAGGCAGTATCGGGTTTTCCAAAACCACTTATGGGTTGTTGATTGGCACATAACGGTAAGATGAGTCCCATCCCTTGACCTCTTCCTTGGTACCATCCCACCAAATCATATTTTTCCTACCACCCCGACGATTATCCTTACCTACTCCCCTTTTCAGCTCTGAGATGGGACCTATGGGACACGTCATCCCAATCCCATCATCTTGGTGCTCTCCTTTTTGCACCTCTAAGATGGAACCTCTGAAACATGTCATCCTAGTCCTGTCATCGTGACGCTCTCCTTGAATTCTCCCCTTTTGCGCTAGGATGGAACCTCTAAGACACATCAACTTGATGCTTCTCCTCCATTATTCTCCGACCCTGAGCCTTTGGAAGCCTTCCACACAAGGTTTTTTGAAGACCAATTGGGGTGTATGGATTCTTTATCATAGAATATGGGGATTAATCCAATGTCGATAGTACAATGTTTCTGCAATACTCCTAGACATGTACAAATATGTAGATTCCCACGCTCAAGACTAGAGCGATACAGCTGCAGAAGGATTGGCTTGAGCATGATTAACTCAGCTAAGGATTATATGGGTTTCCTTTCACAAACCCACTATGTTTAGGGTTTTTCATTATCTCATCTCAATAATTGAGTTAAATGTTTAATAAACCAACAAAGGTTAGGATGCCTTCATTAGTGTTACTCACATTGACTGCATAGTTGTCTACACTCAGTACCTACGACACTAATATAAACATATGCCTCCTGCATATAGACCATTAAGGAAAAATCACAGTCAGAAGGACCAATGAACAAAATCTCATTCTTTCCAATTTACAACTATAAATCATGAATTATCCAAACAATCCATGCAAATTTATCCAACAATTTGAACATATACGAATACATTCAATGGTATAGGTTACACTTACAGAGACTTATATTAGATTGAAAACTGGTATCTAGGAAATTGAGTCTAGGACAAGGACTCTCCACCCAACCATAAATAGTTTCAGTGAGTTCTCACTTGCATTTTTCACCCCAGAGATAGATTCTAGAGACTAAGGGGCCTTTAGCAAAGGAATAAAACACCAACTGCCAACAGAAATAGAGACTCCATAAGTTCTCCTTCCTTCAACCACCAACTACTTATCAATTAACCAATGTGTAGGAAATCTAGAGGCCACCTGCCTCCAACCTCCAACTATCCAACGATGACCATTCAATACACACAATGAATCTAGAGACTTCATCTCCACCAAAGAATGTCAAGGGATATCAAAGAAAGAAGGGGAGGAAAGTAGAATGGAATTTAACCTGTTCATTTAAAAAGGTTTTAGAGTTCATCCTCTAGAACCTGTGTCCCTTGAATCAACCCATTTTTTTTTGTAAAATATTTACATTGCATTTAATGGGAGAACCATGGTTGGGGCTGCCACATACCCTCTCTCTCTCTCTCTCTCTCTCTCTCTCTCTCTCTCTCTTCTCTCTCTCTCTCTCTCTCTCTCTCTCTCTCTCTCTCTCTCTCTCTCTCGCTCTATGTATGTATGTATTTGTAGAGAATCCTATCTACCTATGGGTCCCTTATAATAAGGAAAATGATATATATCTATGAGACCATTATATTCTATATTCTAGGGGAAATTATATAGCTATTTGTGATATACATGTGGGGTGAAACAATAGTACCCAAACTAATATCTCATGGAAATAACTAAGGAGGATCAACTAGGCCATTCAAAGACCAGGCCATTTAAGTCTTATCAACTAACCTTTAATGACTGTAAAAAATAAGTCATATTTCCTACAATAAGAAAACCTTGAATATCCTAAACAAGTAACCTCCCTAGCCTCTAGAACGTGTGTCCCTTGACTCAACCCATTTTTTTTTGTAAAATATTTACATTGCATTTAATGAGAGAACCATGGTTGGGGCCGCCGCATACTCTCTCTCTCTCTCTCTCTCTCTCTCTCTCTCTATGTATGTATGTATTCGTAGAGAATCCTATCTACCTATGGGTCCCTTATAATGAGGAAAATGATATATATCTATGGGACTGTTATATTCTATATTCTAGGGGAAATGATATAGCTATTTGTGATATACATGTGGGGTGAAATAATAGTACCCAAACTAATATCTCATGGAAATAACTAAGGAGGATCAAACATGCCTCGATTGCCAAGGAATTAGAGAATTGTTTTCTTGATTTTTGTTCTTGGTGTACTGTAGCAACAAGACAACATGCTAGCTTATTTGGAGCTAGTTTTAGGTATACCTATGGTGTTGAAAATGGCAACAAGAAATGCTTAAAAGAGAAGTAAAAAAATAGCACTGCTATAAATAGCAGTTTCGGTACCAGTGTTGGATTGAGCAATAGGGAATGAAAAATGGAAGTGCTAAAAATAGCATTGCTATTTTTAGCAGTTTGGGATGGATTCCAATTTTAGTCAATCCCTGGACTAAAATAAGGAGTAAATTCAAATTTGATCTTAGAAGCAGTTTGTAAAATAAATTAATAATTCACCATGAGTTAATTAGTTATGAAAAATCAAACATGAAGTCTATGTGAGGACACGCAACAATTTCTCTATTAATTGAGGAATTGGTCCATCGGTTAAAGAGATAAGGGTGAGTTCTAAATTGAGTTGTAATTAGTTGGCTCAGTTAACCGAGTCAAGTCCAGTTAGATTGATTTAAACAATTTGTTTAAATTAATGTGAGTTTAGTTAGTTAATGCATGCTTGCATATAACTACTACACTTCAGATAATTGAATATTCTCTCATGAATAACACATGCATGTTAGTTCAGATAGAGACCTAGTTGAGATCAAAGGAGGGATAATGTACTATCAGTTGGATGGATTTTTCCTATAAAGGAAACTCATCCATGAAGAAGGATTCATCTCCTTCAGGATTGCGTAGTTAGATTAGAGGTTAGTGAGTGTGCGAAGAGGCAAAATCACACAAGTGGCTACACTGGACCCCAAGGAAAAATGTGCAAATAAATAGGAGGCTTGGAGGGCAGAAGAGAAGGTTTGAGAGAGGCCTTTGACTGTCTATGAGCAGCAAAGGGATTTCAGAGAGAACAAGATAGCTTGTGAGTTGATTCTTTTTGTAATCCGCACTATATTTCCACTTGTATGATAATACAGAGTTGGGGTTTTAGGCTGAGGCTTTCCCAAGGTTATTTCTTCTGTGTGATTACTTCTCATTCTCAGTTATATGTGTTCTCATTGATCGTGGTCAAATTGATTAAGCTTCCGCAAAGTGTTGTAGAAGTAGATCTTGTATCGTGTTTTAATATATTGCATAATCTGTTGATCTGTAGTGGGAATTTTTACATGCTATCAGAGAAAGGGTGATCAAGACGAAGAGCAGTATACAAGAAGGAGAAGTTTGAAGTTTGGTTCCCGAATATAGAAATTGAGTTCTTATCACATCTCTATTTCACCTATGGCATTCAGCGGTTTAAGACTCGAGTATGCCCTTGATGGTAGCTTGAATTATATAGCGTGGAAGGATCGCATGGAGGCAGTGTTAGAGGATAACGGTCTAAAGGAATTCATTGATCAAGAAGTCTCCAAGCTGACTGATGCTACTCAACTGGCAGAATGGAAGAAATGTGTGGCTAGAGCAAGGATAATCCTCCTGGAGGGAGTTCGAGACCACATTGTCTCGAGCCTCGATGGGAAGGAGACACCATTTTCAATGTGGAAAACATTGAAAGATCTATATCATAATATCATCGATCAGAGGAAGCTGGCGTTGAAGGACAAGTTTCGGAAGATCAAGTGTGAAAAGGCGACATGATCTCTACGTATCTGAACAAGCTCACCACATGCAGGGATGAGCTTGGAATTGTATGGATTGTGACAGCTGATGATGACATGGTGAGTCTTGCACTCCTCGATCTTCCTAAGAGTTGGCATAGCTACTAGGACTCGGTTAATGGAAGAGAGAAAATGCTAGATTGGGAATAACTTTGGTCGGATATGATGCAAGAGGAGATAAGAAGAAGCACCAGAGATGGTTCTTCATCCATGGAGGATGAGGAAAACTGCACCTTAGCGAGTAAGGCGAAGAAGGGGAAGGAGAAGGATTCTCTTTCCCAATCCAGTTCTTCGCAAGGTGGGAAGAATTTTGACAAATCAAAAGTGTGATGCTTTCGTTGTCATGAGGAGGGCCATTTTGCTACAAATTGTCCATTGAAGAAATCCAAGAAGGGATCCATGGAAGGATCAAAAGGTGAGGCACTAGCCTCATAGTTCGAGTTAGATTTCACACTGTTCGCATGCATGGTTTCATCCATGGTGGGAAGTGGTTGGTTTCTTAACAGTGGAGCTTCTTTCCACATGACCGACGACAAGAGTTTGTTCAGTAATTTGGAGGAGAAAGATCTCTAGATACTCATAGCAATGGATAATGATGAAAAGTATAGTGTCACAGGTGCAGGCACGATTGTTTTTCAGAGGGAGCATGGAGCTCGCATTACCTTGGCCGATGTCAAGTATGTACCAGTACTAAAGAGAAATTTGGTGTCGATCGCAATGCTGGAAGATAGAGGCTATCATGTAGTTTTAAGTAAGGGAAACGTTTTCCTTAGACACATCATCACTAGATAGGTGAAGCAGATCGATTTACTAGTCAAGAACCTGTATGCTCTTGAGGTTCAAGATGCATGCAAAGCCTTGAGGAGCAAGGCAACTGATGGAGACTTGGTAGTTGAGAGGGAGAGTACATTACCTCTCAACATGCAATGCCAGAAGAAGTCTCAGACTATTGTGGAGGAGCCACGATTAGTGAATCTACTTCAGGAGGTTGTGGAGAATCCACAACTAGAGAAGTTGAGAGGAGATCGAGCAAAGAGATATACTCATGCAGAGACCTCTAGTAGGGGGAAATTTCTAGCCAGGTGGGCAGAGGGATCACATGCATCCATACCTCCACGTAGGAGTTGAGGCGATGTGGAGTGACAGTCCTAAGTAGGTTGGAATAAGGGTAGGATCCTTGAGGTACCCAACCTCTTTGGTTCAACTTTGCTACAAGAGCCCCAATGAGGAGTAGCAGGACTGGCTGATTGGGTAGAGATAGATGCGGATGGAGCAGTAGAGAGAGCTACAGTGCAAGAGTCACAAGACAGTGTAGAGCTAGCAATCTACAACAATGCAAGAGGCACAGGAGTGTTGCACTAGTGCAGGATGGCACAGAGAGGTGTGCAATGGTGTAAGATACATGGAGTGTTGCAACAGCTCAGAGGTCAAAGAGGGAGCACTTGTCAGCAGCAGGTAGAGTTTTAGCATCAGAGTATGTTTCTAGCCCAACAGAGAGGTCAGTAGGAAGTATTTTTTTGTTTCTAGAGTTGTTGGAGAAACCACACTTGGTAGAAGTGTTGCATGCAAAACATTCCAAAGGTACAAGATCAGGTTTGAGTTGAAGCCTTTCTTGTTGAGAGGGAGTGTTGAAAATGGCAATAAGAAATGCTAAAAATAGAAGTGCTAAAAATAGCACTACTATAAATAGTAGTTTGGGTAACAATGCTGGATTGAGCAACAGGGAATGAAAAATGGAAGTGCTAAAAATAGCATTGCTATTTTTAGCAATTCGGGATGGATTCCAATTTTAGTTAGTACCTGGACTATAATAGGAAGTAAAATTCGAATTTGATCTTACCAGCAGTTTGGAAAATAAATTAATTAATTCACCATGAGTTAATTAGTTGTGAAAAAACAAACGTGAAGTCTATGTGAGGACATGCAACAATTTCTCTATTAATTGAGGAATTTATCCATCAGTTAAAGAGATAAGGATGAGTTCTAAATTGAGTTGTAATTATTTGGCTCAGTCAACTGAGTCAAGTCTAGTTAGATTGATTTAAACAATTTGTTTAAATTAATGTGAGTTCAGATAGTTAATGTATGCTTGCATATAACTGCTACACTTTAGATAACTGAATATTCTCTCATGAATAACTCATGCATGTCAGTTCAGATAGAGACCCAGTTGAGATAAGAGGAGGGACAATGTACGATACAGTTGGATGTATTTCTCCTATAAAGGAAACTCATCCATGGAGAAGGATTCATCTCCTTCAGGATTGCACAGTTAGATCAGAGGTTAGTGAGTGTGTGAAGAGGCCAATTCACACAAGTGGCTGCACTAGACCCCAAGGAAAATTGCGCAAAGAAATAGGAGGCTTGGAGGCTAGAGGAGAAGGTTTGAGAGAGGCCTTTGACTATGTATGAGTAGCAGAGGGATTGCAGAGAGAACATGATAGCTTGTGAACTGATTCTTTTTGTAATTCAGACTATATTTCCACTTGTATGATAATACAGAGTTGGGGTTTTAGGCTAAGGCTTTCCCTGGGTTATTTCTTCTGTGTGATTTCTTCTCATTCTCAGTTATATGTGTTCCCATTGATCGTGCTCAAATTGATTAAGCTTCTGCAAAGTGTTGTAGGGGTAAATCTTGTATTGTGTTTTAGTATATTGCATAATCTGTTGATCTACAGTGGGAATTTTTACATATGGGACTTCTAATATTCCTAAGGGTATGTGAATGTGTGATTATGTATACATGAATTGTCTAATGTAGTACTACCTGAAAGGGTACAAACATGTGGCATAAGGGTTTCCTACAAATGTGGTTCCACTTGCATTTCCTGCATATATTCTTACCCAACTGAAGTATTTCTTTCTTAATGAAAAATTGCTCTATTATTTAAATATGTTGGAACATGTCTCTTCAAAAAAATGTTTAAATTTATGGGCCTTTTAACCCAAAAGAGTCTCTTAAAATCACCAAAAAATAGCTTATGTGATGTAGGTTAAAAAGCTCAAAATGTAAAATGATCACAAATTCTAGTATAATTCATACATTGCCTATTATAAACCCAATTATGAAATGAGACGTCTTCTATATATTTAATAGTACTATTTTGACTAAAATTTGTGCTCTCTAAGAAAATATAGCCAATTTTCAAAAATCATGGTCTTCCCAGAAAAATCCTATAAAAATTGTCAATTTTAAATCGTGGATAACTTCACTTCTTGGGCTTAGTTTTGGACATTTTTGTGAATTGTCTATTTTTCCAAGAAAAAAATAGTTTTTAGATTGGTTCTTCAATTTTTGCATAGAAAGTTTCATATATTGACATAAATGTTGCCACCTTTTCTTCCATAAAAATCAACAAAAAGAAAAAAAAATTCTCCCACTTTGTGTGCCAAAAATTCTCCCACTTCAGAAAGAACTTTGGTAATATTGATAGTGTAATTCACATTAAATATAGTGCAAAAACCCACTAAAACAATATGAAATATAAACCCTATAAAAATCCATTTGATAATACAAAATAGAGAGTTATGTTCACTTTTTTATTCAAGGGGTGGTCCCTCCAAGAGAAATGCTCCAAATGCAATCATGATTCTTGATAAAACATTCACGAACTTCTACTGTCTATATATCTATTCATAAATAATCGTATCTATTTATGGGGAAATTTTATATATATATATATATATATATATATATATATATATGAGAAAATGATTTATATCTATTCATGTGATATATGTGTGGGGTGCAATAATACTACCCAACATATTATCTCAATGAACTAACTAAGGAGGCCAAGAAAAATTTGATGGATGGAAAATTTGTCTTGAAATTTAGAAACTTTGGTGAAGTTTATTAGTCCCTAATACGCAAACTATAAATTATTCAGCAATGTTTTTGTAAAAATATTAGTTTCCAATGATTTTATATGGTATTTATAAAACCTTGGTAGTTTTTAAGATAAAATAATTTATAGTATAAAATTTGGGCGAATTAGTTTTAGTAAAAATGAAATTTGGCAAATCTTTCTTTTAGAGAAACCATGGAAAATTAGCCCACTTGCAAACATTAGCCCATAATTTTTTCCTTGAAGGAGGTTCAACCATGCCCTTAGTCATACTACTCGATTACCCGGGTATTAAAGAGTTGTTTCTTGAGCGTTGTTCTTGGTGTACTATAGCAACAGGATGATTAATTAGCTTATCTAGAGTTAGTTGCATGTATACATATCTCATACACCCAAGGATACATGGAAGTCAAATTATTTATGCAGGTATTTTCTGATGCAATACTAATCGAAGGGATACCAACATGGGGTATAAGGGTTTCCAACAATGTGGTTCCACTTTATTTTCTCGCATGTATTCTTCCCCAACTAAAGTTTTACCCACTTAATGACAAATCACTTTTTTATTTAAAGACATTGGAACATGTCTCTAAAAAGATATTTAAATTTATGATCATGTTAACTTAATAAAAAAATTCTTAGAAGCGCTAAAATATAACTTATACAATGCAGGGTTTGAAGTTGAAAACATAAAATGATCATAAATTCTATTATACTTCTCAAGTTGGAAATTATGACCCCATTTATGAAATGCCACAAATTATATGGATCTACAAGCACATGTTTGATGGAAATTTGTGTTCTTTATCGAAAGATATTCAATATACAAAATTTACAACCTTCTGTGAAAAACCCTAGAAAATTGTTGATTTTAAATGTGGAAACTTTGCTTCTTGAACTATGTTTTGGATAATATATTTTTTTAATTGTCTAGTTTTTCAAGAGGAATCTACTTTTCAGATTGGATTCTTCAAATTTTGCATAGAAAGCTTTATAAGTTAATCTAAATATTTCCATATTCTTTTTCCATAAAAAAAATAGCAAAAAGAGAAAAAAGTCTCCCACTTGTTCTGCAAAACTTCTCCCACTTTGTGCCCAAGAAAGAGCTATGGTACTAATTATAATGTAATTCACATAAAATATAGTGCAAAAACTCATTAACACAAGAGGAGATATAAACTCTAGAAAGGTATTTTGAAAATAAGAAATAGAGAGCTATGTTAACTTGCCTTTTCAAAGGGACAATTTTTCAAGAGCAATAATCATAATTCTTGATAAAACATTACATAACCTTTTCTCTCTCTCTCTCTCTCTATATATATATATATAGAACTCTTATATTCTATATTTTATATGTTATCTCTTATTAGGGAAATAGAGTGAGTGTGTGTGTGTGCATGTTTATATTCTATTAATGACAACCTCATAAATGTCTATTGACACATAATAACATTCCAATTCAACCAAGAATTAACTTGAACTTATATCTAATTGATTTTCCTTTATTCATTAACTTGGATTTATTTTATCTTATTAGGGTAATAGTGTATATTTTCTTCATTAACTTCCATTTATTGTTTCTTTTAAAGGAAATAGTGTGTGTGTGTGTGTATCAATGACAACCTCACAAATGTCTAATGGCACATTGCCACACTCCAATTCATCCAAGAATTGACTTGAAATGTATAACTTAAACTTATGTTGGTGAGTTTCTTGCACCTTTGCAACCTTCTATAACCATGCCGGAGTTTATGGTTTAGGATGTGTAGTGGCCTTCAATATTCACTATTTACCAACATTTTAGAAATCATTTCCTCTTAAATATGAAAATAATCTAATACTTCACATGGAACAAATTTTCCATCATTATGTCTACGAACCCTTGTTCAACAACAAAAAATCAATTCTTTACTTCTGAGGTTTTGTTTTGTCTCTCTTTTTTTTTTCCTTACATCTTCACATGGAACATTTGATTATTCACTTGTATGAGGACATTTTATAGCAACAAGAATCAAAATTTTCACTTCAATTTAGGTTTTGTTCTCAATAATTTTACCTTTAATGACATTGACAAATTGTTTGACTAAGACATTGGAAAAACTTTCTGATCAACATCTAATGCTCCTTTCATTTCCTTACCTTCAACCCTATGAAACTTTAAGAATCGATTTTTAGTTTGACTCTTAGGAATAAACTCTAAATGTAATGCCAACAATTGTCCTTGTCGTGACAATTCTATCAATGTTCACAATGTAAGTCCTTCTTTCAATGTGGCAATTCAAAATTTGTTCTTTCGCTTCTATGTCTTTTTTCCTCTCCATCCACTAGTCCATACCAATATGACTAAACAACCCATTAATGTACTTCATCATCACCTTAATGTCAAATTGGTCAATACCCAATTCAAGATGTTCTTCATTTTGAAGTTAGTTGTATATTCTTGAACTCCTTATTCCTATCGTTGTCTAAGATGATGCCACTTGATTTCCTACTCTTCTTCGTACACTATAGGGTAGAATGGTTCTTAACAAGAGCCTTAAACTTAGGCTTAGTGTACAACTTACTTCTTCTTGGTAAGATATATTTCTTAACATGGATTTTCCCACCATAATAGGGCATATCCCTCTATATTTAGTGGGGATAAATAGACTTGTGTTGTGTCCATGAATCTAGAATAATTGGCATAGACTTAAAGTTACCTCAATCAATTACTTTATCTATCAAGGTTCACTTGACCATCATAAGGCTTTATCTCCAATTTAGCTTCACCTCTAGAAGGACTTCTAGAAATTTGAGCATTATCTTCCTAATGAAAGGTTTCTTCTCTATCTATCTTGAGACACTTTTTTTTTTCCCTTTCTCCATTAGAAATGTCAGTCCTTTCATATTTATGCATATTGGCCAATGCTTAAACCAAGTTGCTTTAGAGGTCATTTTCAATACCTTCTACCCATGACTCCAAATGTTTGAATCTAAGTTTACATTTGTCAATCTCGTGGTCATCTACCATTTTAGCTGGCCTTGGACCATGACTATGGATTATTCTAAAAATCGATGGTTATTCACTCAAAAAATATCCAAGTCTAGTTTTCGCCATATGCTTCCGAGGAAAAGAGAATCATACTCTAATACTAAACTATTTCATTTTCCACTCTGCAAGTCAAAATCACCCATTGTATCTACAACATAGATTTAATTTAATAACTTCTATGTCATATGAATATTATGGGTCAGTTTCTTTCCTTATTATCCAACAAAAAAACAAGAGAAAAACAATTAGACATACATAGAATATTACACACATATTGCAACAAAATTTTAAAGGGGAATCCTCTCAAGGAGAAACTCCAACATATTTTTAATCCAAAAATTTGTGAATCAACCAATCTTTACAACTATAAGTCTACATGATTTTTGGAATTTCCCATCCATGAGGTTATATTTACAATGCAATGCTTGATTATCAATGTTCATATTAGATATTTCCCCTTAACCAAAATTCTTCTTCTCTTCTCTTAAAAAAACCTCTTTATTTATTGTGATCCTTCAATTAACTTTCCTAATAAACATTCAATTCATCAATTTTCTAAATAAGTAACCTTGGTTGCATCTCATAACCAAGATTATTATGGATCATTTCTAAAACTCCATTATAAATGTTCTTTTAGTTACAAAATGGTTTTCCTTAGATAATTAAGGTCAACTATCCAATAATTAAGGTTATTGCTTTCAGTCTCACTATCTTACACAAAATGGCATGGATACATGGAGCATCAACCATGGATGACTATCAACATAATCATTGATGAGCATCCCGCTACTCTGGTACTACGGATGACCATCACATAGACATCCATGGAACATCTCACCCTGGATCATCTCTAAAGACCCCGTCCCCATCCCTTTCATTTGAAATTCAAAAGTCCAGATTCCCACTATTTGAAACTTTAAAGTCATTCATAATCCCTTCCCCATGAGAACTATATTGTGATAGTTGAATGCTAAGATGGAGAAAGGAAGCGGGTGAAGGAGACAAAATAGTATGAACTCATCATCCTCCTTCGAGCTTTACAACAACAAAGATGAAAATGATATATTACAGTGCACAGAGGACAAGGACAAAGATTATCAAATCTCCCAACCCTGCAAAAGATGTGAAGATGAAATATGCAAGTTGCGGGTGTTTAATGAAAGGCTTGTTAAAGATATCAATATCTCACCACAAGATTTTATTACACAGAAAAAAACGCTTTATTTTTCATTGATAAAAGGAGAGTACATGGATTGTTTTAGATATTTTCTCTTAGACCACCTGAACGATACATTGAGATTATAATTTTGTTTTTGAAATAGAAGAGTTCCAAAAAATGGTCTTTGTTTTGCATATTTCTACCCTATCCAAGAGTGATATGTTAATATTAGCTACTAAATGCAAAATGGATGCCAGTTCCTTAACACATACATCAAAAACCAGACTAGAAATTACAATAGTTTTCATTTTAGAGTGGATCCCTAGTCAGTATCGATGAAACCAACATTCTTGAGTATGTCCTATACATATGCCGCAAAGTGATACTTACATGTCTCTGCACCAATGCCCCTTCTAGACAAAAGATCAGCAACCTTGTTCTGCTCCCTATAGATGTGAGTGTAAGAGATGTGTTGGAAGGTGGCAGCCAGAAGTCTGATGTGGCTTATCCAGTTGAACAAGATGTGGGGCAGAAGAGAGTATGATCTTTAACCTAGTCAATGATGCTCTTTGCGTTTCCATGGATGTGGATGGTGTCCAGCAGTGATCAAATTTGAAGGGCAGATCTTAATTTCATTTAGAAGGGCACACATCTAGGTCGCACTTCTATAATGAAAAGCATAAAAAAAAAAGCAATTCAATTTACAATAGTAAATTATTTTCAAATTTCTTTTTTTTTTGCACAAACAAAAAGATACTACTATGTCAAAGGCTGCATTAGTAAATGAATTACTCTTACACATGTGGTAGACAAATGTAACCACATAAGATCATATTGTGCAGGCCTTGGACTCAACCATAATTGAACCAACTATAGGGACAAAATCATAGTTGGGAAAGTGCATATGAGTATAAAAAATAAACATATATACATAATTACATCTTAATGAAATTGAAATAAAAATAAAAATAAGAAGAAACAAAAACACTTATATTAAAAGTATATGGAAGGTCTCATTTACAAAATTAAAAATAAATTCTAGCTTATATAGGAAGTATCAGTGTAATTCTAGCTTATAAACTTCAAATTTGACCAAATCACTATTCTATTGTCTATTAAAACTCTTTTGGAAAACTGAGACTTTCAATATTTACACATCTCGAATTATTGGAACTACAGTTGCTATATTTGGCCGCAAAATTGTTCTAAGATAGCTTTTTCTTTCAGTTATAAAACTTTGACAGTTGTGGTCCTCCAGCTTAACATATCTTGTGCAATATCCTGCAATGATTACATTCAATATGTGTTAGAAAAACTTCACATACAAACTTGAAAAATATTGTTATTCTTTCATTTACAAAAGGCAAATGGTATAAAACTAAAAAAATTCACTTACCAAAATGGTTCATTCAAGTGCTCGATAGAGTAAGACAATGATGGTAATAAACACTGAAACTTACTAGTTCTTTCAATCTATTTTCATAGTGGAAGAGGTTTCCGAGTTTTCATCTCTTTCCACTCATCATAAATAGAATTCCAATCTACCTCATTTAGAGCATGAGGTGCACTGAGAGAGATAAACATTAACATATCCAATGTTTTCAAAGAAAGCCTTGACCTATCCTCATTTTTTATCCGATTTAATTTTGAAAAACCTCTTTCACAAACTGTTGTACTAGCCGGAATAATAAGAATTGCTTTCCATAGCTGCATTAAGCATGGAAATCCTTCAAACCATTCAATTTCACCTCCACATAGATCCCATGCTCCAAACGTATGCTTTTTTGGGTAAGATTTATACATAGTACATATAAATTCATCCATTTCACCCATACATTTAATGTTGTCCACAACAAGCAAGCCTCCAACACTAAATTTTTCACATAAACATGTCAACCATATTCTTGTTTGAGAGTCTCTGTCATCCATATCCTCATAATAATTACGAGGACTAAAAAAATTAGTTGCATTAAAAATAGGTAAATCTGTGAACCTTGCATTTAGAGAGTCAAACACCTTCATTACAAAAGCCTTTCCCAGTGTAATGCAATCATCTAGTGTCCCTGATCTTTGTGACTTTGGCAAACTCTCAAACCTCAATTCATGTACATGTACTATACCTGTGCAATCTGCAAACTCAAGAGTTCCTTGTTGTGTTTTATTTAAGAAGGATGATGTATGCATTACACCTACCCCAAATGTGCCTCTTAGAAATCGCTTATGAAGCAAGCTAATAGTGATATCCAAAGTTGTTCCAATAGATGTAATGTTAACATGATCCTCTTGAAACTTTTGATTCAGCTTATTTAATTCAATAAGCACATCTGCAAGTAAGTGGATGCAAAATTGAACTTGAAATATTGTAGCCATCTCATACATTTTTCTCTCCACTAACTCCCAGTCCCTTAACAAAGCAGGCATGAGTTTAACGAGTCTTTCCATGACTTTTCCTCTAGAAAGCCATCTAATATGATGAATTTGTAACACTTCTAGCCTTGTGATTTGAAATGACTCCATTAGCTCTTTCAATTCTCCATGTATTTTAGTAGATTTCCCTAACCATGAATAGATCTTGTTTGCAAACTTATCAATAGCTTGCAACTCTTCAAAATAAGATGAAGCATCATTAGCTACTAATGCTTCTCAATGAGCTATATAGTGGATATCTACTAAATTAGGGGCATGTCGACGAAGCTTAGTATATAAACCTTCGCGAATACCCCTCATGGATGATGCTCCATCAGATCCAAATCCAACTAACTTTGTCATGGATAGATTCATGTCTGCTAAAAGAGATGTCACATCATCATACATAGATTGTGATGTTCCATCCCTAATTTGTAGCAATTGTATGAATTTTGTAGCACATGGACCTCTTCCTTCATTGGTGAAATATGTAATATAAATAATCAAATGTTGCACCATAGTCCGATCAGTGCTTTCATCAACTAAAAGTGAGTAATATGGACTTTGGAAAATCTCATCTTTTAATTTTTTCCAATATACCTCCTTAGCAGCTTCTATAAAGTCTTTTCCAGATGTTGTATTTGTATATGCTAAATATTCATCTGTTAAAGGCATGTGAGGAGTGTTTTTATACCTATTCAAGTCACAAATTGGCTTATATACTTCCAAAGGTAAATCATATATTGCAACAAAATACATGTTCTTAATAAATGATATAATTCTCTCTTTCTAAGCATCAACCATTAGTTCTACATGTTTTGTAATTGGAAGAGTACTCCGTTTACTTTCTCCCTCTACAAGTTGCAAAGAAAATTTATGAGCCTATGATGTTGCATGGATTTTTAAAGCACTAAGTTGAAGGGTTGTGCTTCCATCTTTAGCAAATGAAGTTTCCCTTTTAAATTTTACACACCATGAACATTTTATCCTTTCAACACCAATAAAATCTTTTACAGCATAAGCCCATGGAAATCTCAACTTCCATTTGGACTTGAATGTTCTTTTGTACCTCTTGGATGTTGGTTCCTCTTCAAGAAGTTTTGCACTATCTGATTCATGGTCCTCATCCACATGATCATATACTTCATTTTCAGAAATATGTGGTTGATTAGAACATTGAGAGATACCAAATGCATCGGAAAGTGAAAGTTGTTTCAGATCTTTTTTGGGGCAACCAAGAGGTGGAATTTTATACCTATAATCAACAAAACAAGAAATATAAAATTATTATAAATTTAATATAAAAATACATAATATCATTTGACAATAAGACAATATACAACAAAATTCATATGAAAACTAATGAAAAGCAACAAATAGATCTCACACACATAGGTCTGTTGATCATTGAAAATTAAAATTAACATTGATCTTCATGGAAGGTTATGCACATTGCTATCACCAAAATGAAATTTCTTTGATAACAAGGAATATCTCAAATTATTTTTTAGTACTTGTAATGTAGAAGGCATCACGATTCACAAGGACAACAATCACAAAAAAAGGGATGCAAAAAGCACACCAGCAGTTGGAAGTTCGAGTGGGGCAAGTCTATGCAGCATGTGTCATGTATGGATACTTCTTGAGAAGAGTTCACAAACAGTTCCAACTAGAGAAGAGCATTAAGATGCTTCCTTTTGTCTCAAATGAAGAAAGTGATTCTCAGCAATTGAATTACACCCACCCAGAATTAGAAGGTAGAAATTAGCAAGAAAATTCAGTTGTACAAGGTGGTGTGGCTAGATAATAAATAATGAATAAAAATCACACACGATTATCTCCCAACACTGCTAACACCAGATGATTAGGATAGCCATGAATATTAACATGCATGGTTCCATGATTGTTATGTATGTTAACAAATACGGTTGAGAGTGGAGGTGGGCAACTAAAAGTCCAAATTTCAATGCTCAACAACTGTACATTTCAATGTTATGGTTCTAATTACATCACACATAAAATTATAGACATGCATGTGTGTACATTTCAATGTTATGGTTCTAATTACATCTCAAATAAAATTACAAACATGAAAGAGTGCGCATTTCAATTGTTTCAAATACTCTTATTGTGTGTTTTGCTTTAGAAAAATAAAAACAATAAATGCCCCTATCTCTCCCTCTGAGTTGTTACATGCCTTTATTAGTGGAATATTTTTCTTCATCTATTTATCCTTCTTTTATACAGTAAAAAAAATACATTGAACAATGTACATATGTTTCAAATCATTCCATTGCATCTCAAGTCAACTTGTTATAATGAACATAATATTGACTAGTCAAGACATATAAACATATTATCACATGACATTGTAAAGCCATCACTCATTCTATCTTATTAGTTATTATTGTCCTATATGGATTTATATCTATTGTTTTTTATATGTTGGATTTCTCTATAATAAATTAACATTACTCATTTCACTATTGCAAACATGTGATATTAGACGTCTCTAGGATTAAAATATAGGTAGATATACTTTGATCAATGTCATTATTGTATAGGGATTTAAACAATACTTTGATTGATTGAATAACTTCCAATTTTTTTATCCTTCAAAATGCGTGTTTATATTTTTGTAAAAATAAATAAAGTGACTGAACAATGATCAATTCACTCATGAGTGTGAGTTTTTTCTAGTGTAATTAAATTGCTTTGTATATCATGACCAAAAACTTGTGTTTCTACTCTAAAAATAAGCATTTTAAATTCTTTGTTTAATTTAAAAAGATATAAAAAAATTATTTTCTTACTTCTTGATTTATAAAATTGAAATCCATATTACATTTGATAAAAAAGATGATTGACATATTGAAAAATAAAAAAACAAAAAAATTGTTGTTAAATCTTTTCCACTTACATCTTGTTATTCTCTTTTTACTCATTACTCTTCTATGTTCATTCCATTAACTGAACTTTTATGTTCAAAATAAGTTATTATGAGAGACAATTGATTGTAAATCACTTTACCCTTAACTTTATTGGCAATGAAATTGATAATATTTCAATTTGTGTTCCCCTTAAATATCTTATATTGTGCTATTATTAAATCAATCTATGTATCACTTTGGTCTAGTTTCAAGAATTAGAGTTTGGGATACATAATTCATTTGGGATATAATGTTAAGGAAATTGATAATCTTTCAATGTTTGGTCCCTTTAAATCTCTTATATTGCGCTATTATTAAATCAATCAATGTATAGCTTTGGTCCCCATTCACCAATTAGACTTTGGGATATTATGTTTTAGAGCATACATTCATAGTCAACACAAATGTATGAGCAAAATTAATGGCCACTCATTTGAAATTATTATTAATTCTTATAAATTGAATAAATTAAGCTTAATTGCAACTAGGAGAATGAGGTGTTTTTGTATTTAAATTGAATTAACTAAATGTATGAATTATGTGTCTAAATTAAAATGAGTATGGAAATTTTAAAGACCGATTTTGTTTTTTCAAATTGAACATGGAAAATTTGAAGGATGGAAAAAAAAATCCAAGTTTAAAAATGTTAGAAAATCTTATTAATCCTCAATATTAAGCTAAAAAATGTTTAGCAATATTTTTGTAAGAATACTAAATTTTTTAATTATTTTATAGTCTCTAAATTAGTATAAAATTTAGGTGAATCATTTTTAGAATAAACAGAAATTCGCAAATCTTTTTTTTAGAAAACCATGGAAAATTAGCTCACTTGGAAACATTGGCCCCTATAACTTTCCTTGAAAAACAAAAAAAAATCATTTGCCTTTAATGTCAATATTACAATAATAAAAAAAATCATTTGAATACATTAAAAATATATCATAGATTCATCTTAACCTAGTCCAAAATTATATCATAGATTCATCTTAACTTAGTCCAAAATTATTACCAATATATGATTAGGCATTAAGCTAATTCTATAGTGTAACAAATATTCATATAAAAATAAATAAAAAAAATCACAAAATTAAAAAAGCCTGTGTAATTTTTTTAAATAATTAATTTATAACCAATATTTAATAAAACTAAAATTAAACAAAACATTTACTCTCATTTACATATTTTTATTTTAACTTAATATTTTTTTAATTAAATATATATATTAAAACATATTTGTAACATTCCATTAAAAAAATCACGTAAATAATGCTATTTGTGATGTCTTCTTGTTCTGGTAACTCTCTATTGATATATTGTGAAAATTTTATATAATATTTATGAGTGTTAAAATTTTATATAATATTTCTGAGTGAAAAGAGATGAATAAACTAATGGGCATATATCAAACTATGATTTGAACTAAATTCCGTCTCATTATATTGTTACAATCTCAATTTATTGGAACAGATTGAAATCACCCCTATTCAGTGATTATGCCAAATGCACGATATAGTCATTGTAAATGGCCAGTTACCAGGACCAACTCTTTTTTAATCAACCGGGATACTGTGGGATTCCATTATTCTCTAGTTTGTCTCTACTTTCATTTTTTGGACATCCTTTAATTGGAATATGGTGATTCAATCTTTGGTGAAGTTAATTTAATTCAAATTCACCGAGCAGATTTTTGGACATTCAATTTCTTATATTAATTGCACGTTTGTGAAATATTTTATTCAATTCAAAATATTTCTGGTATGAAGGTCTCTATTAGGGAACTAGTTCCTGGCATGATGCAGCAAATGCAACATGTCTATCCCGATTGTAGAGGCTCAGACGAGACAACCAGTTGCAAGGATGAGTGTGGTCAGTGTAAAGGGAACAAAGTTGTTCAAGACAAGAAAGTACTAGAGGTACACGTCGAGAAGGGACTGTTGCATGGATAGAGGATAGTCTTTCAGGGTGACGCGTATGAAGCACCGAACACTGTAACTGGGGACATTGTTTTTGTATTGCAATTGAAAGATCACTCTAAGTTCAAAAGAAAGGGTGATGATGAAATGAACCATCCTATTGAATATTGATATTGATGGGGAAATAATATGATATTGATTGATTAAAAAAGAGTACATGTTTATTTACAGATCACAGAGAATTGCCTGCTATACCGATCTGGACTAATCTTGTTACGTTATGACATGCATTTCCTCAACAAAACTGTCAATAGTCATCAACCAGAAACTGACTAATTTCTTCAAACTCTACAAGGGACTAAAACAAGATTGTTCTCCTTCTCCGTTACTATTTATTTTAGTTATTGATGGTCTGAGCAGAGGCATTCAGTTGGCTAGAGAAAATGGACTAATTGCTAGATGTTGGGTAATAAGAACCACTGGTATTTCACATCTCATGTTTGTGGATGACCTATTGTTTTCTAGAAAAATAAAGTAAGCAAACTACAAGCATTCCACAATATACTTTCTAGATTTGGAGTGGCATCTAGAATTATTATAAACAAAGATAAATCTGTTCTCTGATTACTAGTATCTTGCCTCCAAGTCACTAGCACATTTACTAACACTGATTCAAGTAACTCATTCAAAAATTGGGAATATGAAAACATACCAGGAATTGGGAATCCGCAAACAAATAAAATCCAGTACGTTAGGAAGCCTGTGGAATGCCACTCCTCTCTAAGCATAAATTGTGCTTAAACCTTGCTTGATAGGTGTTTGTTGAATCATGAATCTATGCTCCTCTCAAGCTTAAATCGTTGTCAAACCTTGTTTTGGGCAGCCTTCAGGCACAACCCAGTGAAATTACAGACCCAATACATGACCCATATTGACATCTAGTGGCTCTCAATTGAAACTACCAAATGAAATGGTATCAAAGGGTAATTGTGAAATAAAAATTAATAAGAACTTGGATCATATGCACAATTAGAAAAAACAACTCAAAAAGAAACTGTTGTTTTTTAAATGGGAGCAACTTAGAAACTACCAAATGTAATGGTATGAAAAGGTAATTTTGACATAATAAGTAATAAGAACTTTCATCATATGGAGAATTAGAAAAAACAACTCAAAAAGAAACTGTTGTTTTTGAAATGGGAGTTTCTCAATGGAATTTAAGTTTTAACATGAAAGGAAATTCCCAAATTTAACATTTTTAAAATTTTAATTTCAGAAAAAAATGAAATTTAAAAAAAGGTTGAAATCTAACAGCCCTTCATAAAAAAAGTTTAAGATATTATTAGAATTTTTTTTTTAAATAACAAAAATCATATTTTAAATTTTTTTTGACGGGTAAAAATTTCTCCTTACTTCTCTGACGTGCCAAAGGCCCTTTGAAGGGCTCTGACATGTTCAATTTTGAACGCTGGACCAGCCCAGTGAAGGTGAGGGCTCCCCAAAGAGAAATGACCTTAGCTCTATGGTTAGTCCCCCTGCCACTAGAAATGGTAAAAGCGCCCAAAAATGGTAAAAGCGCCCCAGTTCAAGAGTGATGACTCAGTTGGCAAGCACCATCAAAGGAGCCTCTGGGATAGAACCCCTTGATATTTTTGTGTATTCTCTTCCTCAATTTTATAAGTGTCTTCTTTGACCCAATCTCTGAAAAGTAAGTGATGGCTTTCCTAATCGCCTCCCAAGCCATCGGAGGCTTGTTTTCAAAGGATTTTAAGCCCTGTTTCTTACCCAAGGTAGCGGAAATGGAATCACAAATTCATAAAACACCCAAGGTAGTGGAAACAAAATCACAGATTCATATTCTTCAAGAGACCTCAACAAATTTCGAGTGCAAGATAGATAATCATCAATTCATACCAGAAGTTAAAATTGGTGAACAACGGAGTGACCATTCGATGGAAATTGATAAGGAATTCCAACAACGGCTGGCAAAGGGAAATGAGGACTACGACACTGGAATTTCTAAAGCTGGGCAACAATTGCAGGAAGCTAAGGAGAGATTCACAAAAGAAATTTTAAGAAAGAATAGGACTGCAGAGTACTGTTTTTTGATAAACAAACTCTAGAAACTAGTGTTCCGCAGTTGACAGATAAAATTAAGGTTATGTCTGGCCAATTTGAGGGTGCACGTAAATCTTGGAAACTGGAAAAGGATGGGTTGTTCTTACAGATTGCAGCAACACGAAAAGAGGCTGAGGAAATCGTTGAAAGTAGATTAATTGCAGAGAAAGCATGGAAGACAGATAAAGGAGAACCTTTTTTCTTCATTAGGCAGGACGTAGGAAATATAAGAAACAAATTGAAGACATGTAGGTTTTTTTATTTGAAAAGATTGAGTTGGAATTTCAATTGAATGAGATAAAGCTCAAATTCTCAGAATAGCCTGAGTGTTGAATGAGAATATCATAGAATAGCTCAAATTCTGGATGTAAGGGTTCAAAATGAGAGGGTTCTACAACAATATAGGGCAGAAAACATTGATTTGCAATCCAGCTTGAATGATTCCAAGGGATCTGCTAAGAAAAATTGAAAGAGACATGCACTTGTGGGTTGCTGAGAAGAATAATTTGGAAGGTATTGCCACAGAGATGAGAGAAAAACATGAGTGAAATGGGATCACTGACCCAAAAGAATATAGAGATGCCAGTTGACGCGGAGCTCATTAAGTTCCAGGTGAATGCATTGGAATCTGAGCTGAATGAATCCGGAAGAGTAGTATGGAATTCCAGAGGAAAAATTAAAATTACTGGCACTTATGTGATAAAAAAAAGGCGTAATTAAGAGAGTAATGTTGTAGAGAATTAGAGGAAAAATGAAGATGACTGGCATTTCACATTTGTCAGATAAGAAAAGGCTTCATTTAGAAAATACTCTTGCAGAGCTGTTAAAAATACATGAAAATTTGATGCTACAATGGTATAGAAAGAAAGCAATTGAAGAAAAATTAATTTGATTCGAGCAGAGGAAAATGTCAATTTTGCTACTTTAAAAAACACCATCTATGAATATGACCAAAGTTGTTTTTCTTGTAATTTGTTTATTGAAATTAATGGATGTCTTTTCTAATCATAGGGACTTATCAAAGACATTCACCACTCGATGCGTTAGTGAATGTTATATGATTTTCAATTTGTGATGGTTTTTTGGTATTTTAAATAGTAAATGGCTTATTATACATGTATATGGTATTAGGTATTTATTTTTGGGTTTGATTTTTTATTAATTTGTTTTTGAAAAAAAAAATTTATGTCATTTATCATAGTTTAATATTAGGAATTCAAATTTTATTATTTCTTTTATTATTTAAATTTATTTATTTGTAAGGTGTTTAGTTGAGGTTTTATTAGGATATTGTTTAATAATTTTCATTTTTCTATTAAGTTACTAACTTTTTAGTTTTTAGTGTTATTTCCCTTCTATTTAACTTTTTTATTTTGATTTTATTTTTTATTTTTTCTATTATTACCATTTTCATGAATTATAGTTCTTTTTCTCCATATTTTCAATTTAAGATGACAAAAAAGCAAACAAACTTTTTCCAATATTTCTTTTTAAATTTTTAGTTTTATTACTTTTTAATTTGAGTTTTATTGTCTTTTTCTATGGTTTTTTTTCTCTATTTTCAATTCCAATTTCATTTCGTGATGCAACAACTATACAATAAAACTTCCATTTTCTTGTTTATTCTCCCTTTGTTTGTGATTAATGTTTGAGTATATTTGTTTTTGCTGGTCAAAGGAGGATTTGAAACTCTAGAGGCAAATCCAATGCAATGCACTAGAGCTCTTCATTTCATATTAGGGGATTCAAATTCTATGACGCAGAGGTTAGGGTACGAGATCCAATCTAATTCTGCCAGTGTGGGGTAATACTAGGATCCCACTTTGAAGTTCCATATTTTTCTTCAAATCGTTGTAGAATGAGTTTTTTCTCGGCATTTATTGAAAGATTAGTCTTAAGTTTCTCATCTATTTCAATCAGTTTGTTAAAGTCATTTTACCTTATTTCCTAGAACCAAACACAAAAAATTGGTCTCACTTTGTTAATTTTAGGTATGTTCTATGCTTAGAGCAATCTATTTCAATTTTCACAGTTAGCTCAATATCTTTTTCAGATTAGCAATCATATCAGTATTAAAGTAAACTACAGATAAGACTTAAACATAAATCGTAGAAGACAAGCCAAGACAAGAGGACACAAGATGTGGCGCCAGCTAGGGACAAACCCCAATGTGGGGAAACCCTTGATCAATTCTTC
>APFE030979475.1:0-16967 GCA_000404065.3 Pinus taeda
CAGTTTCCGGGCGATCCGCTTTTCTACGCGGATGTTTTTTCTTGGGGAATATGCCCTGTCTGCGTTTCCTCGGGCCCTTCTTGGCATGCAGAGGTTGCTCGGTTCAGATCCGGTCTCCCTTGTCCACAAAGACTGCAGATCTGGGCCGGATCTAAAAGCCCATGTGGTTCAAATAGTATTGAGATCAGAGAAAAAAAATCTAAGCTATCCCACAAGCACCCAGAACAGGATCGAACCCAAATTTTCATAAGAACGCTGTCTGGGAAAACTATGTGCAAGCAAATCTGGACAGGAATACTGATAAAAAATTTAAAGGAAGAAATACAAGCAGATACAGGCATCCCTTCAAATCTGCTAAATCTGGTACATGCAGGCAAAATTCTGCTGGAGAATCTTTCTCTACAGCACTATGGCGTCAGTCGAGATTCAACCATCATTTTAAGCTCAAGGCTGAGTGGAGGTAGCTCGGGTGCAGGCCCTAAAGGCTTTCAGGGATCTACATCAAAACCTTCTGGCTCATATCGTGATGCAGCCAAAGGGAAAGCTCCTTCACAAGGAAAAGATCATGCAGCTTACAATACCTCCACAGGGCAGTATATCGTGGACCAAACACCAAAAAGCCCCTCTATCTCGCTGGATCTTCCAGAGGTAAAATGCATTTTCACTGATCTAGAAAATAAAGCTGTTATTTGCAGGTTTAACGGTTTCTGGCCTAAAACCGAGGCACTGTACCAATGGATTCACACAGTCTGGACAAAAGACTGCCAGATCCACCTCTGTTCAAAGGGCTTTTTCATAGTTACATTTCAAGAAGACGAAGAAAGGGATAAAATCCTCCATGAAGGACCATGGTTCTGGGGCAATGCGGGGTTATTTGTCACACCATGGTTTCCAGAATTTGATGCCACCACTATGGTGGTTTCAAGGATGCCAGTATGGGTAAGATTGCATAATCTACCTTTACACTTCTGGCACTTCAAGACCTTAACAACTATAGGGAATACCCTTGGAAGAATGCTAAAGATTGACACAGATAGACATTTAAAAGGAATTTTCACTTTTGCAAGGATATGCGTCGAGGTAGATCTCAGCCGAGGACTACCTGAAAGCATCTTCCTTACTTTTAACAATATTCAGTGGAAACAACCTTTGGATTATGAGAACACAGCATTCAGGTGCAGGGGATGTCAACAAACAGGTCATCTGCTCAAAGCATGTCCCAGCAAGAGTAAGCCACAACAAAGGAAGACCAGAGGATGGCAGAATTTGGATGAAGTCCTAAAGAGGCGAACAACACGAAAGAAAGCCCCTTCGGTATCCAAAGAGGAAGAGACAGAGGTAGAAGAGGATGATACCACCACAGAGGAAGATGAAATAGAAAATCAGAAAGAAAATACAGCAGTTAACAAGGATCAACAGCCACACACAAATCAAGTAGAGACTCAGCAAGACAAAGCAGAGACGACATGCGTAGAGCAAAGCATGGGGGGTAACAAACGACAACACCAATCAGACACATCAGACTCAGACAAAGAATCAGGGAAGCTGAAAGAAACATCTCAGTTAGTCATTGCTACGTCCGAGCCCACTCTGGGTGAGTGGCGTAAGGTCGAGAAGAAAAAAGGGTGAAAATCTTGATGCATGAGTTTTTTCTTGCTCATGCTGGGGCCTTTTTTTCCCTCTTTTTTCTTCTTTTCTCTTTTTCTTTGCTCGCGTTAGTTTTTCTAACGCTGCTTTTGGGTGCATCAGCACTAGTGCCCTTGTGGCTGTATGCTTAACATGTGCTAGTGTAACTTTTCATTATTTCTTTAATAAAAAGTTACTGATTTTTTTTCTTTGGAAAAAAAAATCACAAGAATTCAGTTCATAGTTTTAAAGATATACGCAAATCAATTTCTGCACTGTATAAAAATGAAATTGTATGCCTTAAAAGAGAAAGAAAGTAGAAAACATCTATCATGTGTAGCAATTCCTCCCCCAAACTAGAGAATTAACATGCCCTCATGCAATGCTAGAAAACAAATGGAGGTGGTTGCTACAAGCTATTGAAATCTATGCTTGGTGTAAACAACATGGAATAAGGCAGGTGTTGAGAATAAATAAGAAGATCAATGGATGATAAAGAATATTAATGACATGGTCATAATAAATAAATAAATGAAAGGACAGCTCCCCCAAACTGAAAGAATCTATGTCTTTGAAAAATGAGAGGTGGTAAAGATGTGGAATGAATGATGGTAAATAATGCTCAAAGGATTTTCATGAAATTCTCCTAAATTTGTAATAAATCAGAAAATTATGCTATTTTACCTTAAGTTTTACCTCTGAAAAAAATGTGGAATGACATGTATGGACTGGCATTTGTTGAAGCTGATGTAGGCTGAGTTGATACTGAAAGTGATGCAGAAGGTGGAATCCAGGCAAGCACATCATGTCTGAACAATTGTTTGTGTTTGTGAGCCTCTTCTATTAGTTGCAATAGTGTGGCATTGCTATGAATAGAGTTTCCCCCCATACTTATTGTTCTCCTGTAAACAAATCATTGCGCTACATGCAAATTTCTTGAATGCACAGTTTTAGTTTTGAATAACAATAGATGAGCCACATGCAAAAATTTCAATCAGAAAAAACTTTTGAATAACCTTCCCCCTCCAATTGAAAAAGGGCGTTCATGACCATAAGGCGTAGGAAAAGTGTTGTTCTTATGGCAAGGCAAGGGAATAAACAGTATGACAGTAAATGAGGCAGAATACACATATCAATGATAGGACGACAAGAAGTATGGGTATAATGAGAGAAAATTGTGTAAAGATAGTTATGAATGAGATATAGGACGCTTTGGATTGATGATAAGTTATGAAAAAAAGGACAACAATATGCCAAAAAGATGCTTTGCTAATGGTTTTCTAGCTGAAAACTATGCGAGTGATCGGAAAACAATTTCTCATGCATAAAGGTTCAAAATAGGGAAAAATTAAGGAAATAACTTCTCTGATAAAAAGAGAGAATAAGAAAAGGGTATTATAGTAATAATTGACGATAAGATATAACTTCAATACCATAAGCAGAGCCCCTGTTGCCAACAGGCGTCCATAGCCTCGACATGGTTGCTTTTTAACCCATATGAGTCAGGATCCTCAATTTATAAATGGAGAGTTCCAGTGTTGTTCTACAGAAGAGATTAGTGTACTGGCGTGGTAATCAAATAACCACACTGCCATTCATTGGGATGTAGCAAAAGTGATCAGGTCGGCTCGTGATGAAACCTCCTATTCCAAGGATAATTTTGCTATCCAATGGATCATAACCCTGGTGTGGTGGCTATAATGGAATGTCACTTTGTTATAGCCTTATGAACATGGTATGCTGGCTCGTAATGAGACCCCCTATCCTCCATATGCAAACAAAATTTTGCTGTTATTACACATTTTTATGATAAAAAGAGAGAGGCTCAGTACTCGTTAAGAGTAGGGATGGTCGAAGAAGTTGAACTCAATACAAAAAAATATACCCATAATCTCATTTTAGACAGAGAAGATTATAACTAGGAAGGGTGGAACAAGCATGGTTTTAAGATGATCAATTAGTATCATGTACAATAGAAAACAATGCAGTAAAGTAGTATATAAATAATTGTGCCCCTTTTTTGAAAGAATCTATCATCAATGAGCTATCATGTTAAAGATCATAACATGAATGATATTAAATTGCTTTAATAGAATCCATAATTCTTGTCCTCATAAAGGTAGTGTACTTGATGCCATGAAAGGGAATCAATAAAATGTGGTTGAGATGAACTAGGAGTAATCCCATAAGAGGAAGGAAGGGTTGTTCTTGAAAATACTCCCAAGGTGTTGTTCTCTTGAAGGAATAGCAAAAACACTCGAAAAAGTGATGTTCCCTTGAAGGAAATAGCAAAGGAAATGCACGCTGGAAAGTGTTGTTTCCTATAGGGAACAACAAAAAATACACACAAAAAAGTGTTGTTCCCTCTAGGGAACAACAAAAAATACACACAAAAAAGTGTTGTTTCCTATAGGGAACAACAAAAAAATACACCCAAAAAAAAATGTTGTTCCCTGTATGGAACAACAAAAGGATATATACACAAAAGTGTTGTTCCTTATATGGAACAAAAGCTGTTCCTTAGGAGGAACAACTAAAAAAAAAAAAATACTGCACACTAAAACTGTTGTTCCTTAGAGGGAACAACAAATGAAATACATGCCGGAAAATATTGTTGTTCCTTAGAGGCAAAAGTGGTTGTTCCTTAGAGGGAACATCAACTGTTCCTTAGAGGGAACAAAAACTGTTCCTGATAAGGAACAACAAAAAGAAAAAAAAATTGTACGCGAAATCGCTGTTCCTTAGAGGGAACGACAACAAAACGAATACACACAAACCTGCTATTCGTTAGAGGGAACAGTAGCTGTTCCTTAGAGGGAACAACAGAAAAAAAAAGACACACAGAATCACTGTTGCTTAGAGGGAACCGCAACTATTCCTTAAATGGAACAGCGGGAAAAAAAATCCATATGAAATTGATGTTCCTTAGAGGGAATAATGGGAAAACACAAAACTGCTATTCCTTAGAGGGAACAACATCTATTCTTTAGAGGGAACATCAACTGTTCCTTAAAGGAAACAACGAAAAAAAAAATACACACGAAACAGCTGTTCCTTAGAGGGAAAAACAGTTGTTTCTTAAAGGGAGTAGTGAGAAAACAAATACACGCGAAACAGTTGTTCCTTAGAGGAAACAACAGCTATTCCTTAAAGGGAATAGTACGAAAAGAAAGAAGTGAAAAATTGCTCGCGAAATAGCTGTTCCTTGGAGGGAACATCAAAGGAAAAAAAAAAGAACTTATATACAATTTATACAAGCAAATTCAATCAAATAGAAAGGAAAATTTATGTACAAATTTAAAAAACAATTGAATTATTTACTTGGTCGATGCTGTGGACGGGTTTCCCTCCTCAGCAAGAATTTGTATGGTGGAGTCCTCATCGTTCAATTACCAATGGAGTGGAAACTACAATTTGAAGTAAGCAACACTTGAAACACAGAAACATAAGAGAAATCAGAAAAGAAACAACACTTTATTTAAAAACAGTATATAAATAAATTAATTAAGTTACAACAGCTATGATGTTATTTCCTAAGGGAATATCAATCTGTCAATGCAAAAATGATCTCTTGGAAAAATGTTTTGGCAGCAGTGACATGAATCTTCAAATGGAAATCAATTCTTCATTTCTTCTGTTATGAATCCGTTAGGTAATGAATTGGATGAATTTCCCTTGTTTCATTAAAATTTCTTTCAAGAATCGCTCGTCCATAAATTGACCTTCTTTATTCTCCTAAGACCTGCAAAAAACGAGTGTCTACCTGCAATAAAACATTAAATCATGGAGAAAGAGAGGTGATAGGGCTCCCCTAATCCAAGAATTATACAAAAATTTAACAAGTAGTTACTCTGTAAAACAAAGCCACGAAAAAAAATAACAAAGTAAAATTTATTTGTCACCTGCAGGAGAGCAGCGGTCGACCATACTAATCAGCAGTGTTTTAATTACAACTCCTTTATGTTTCGTCCAATTTGAGTGATTCCAAAGCCAAATGAGAGATACTTCAAAGATATATCACCAATAGAAACAAGTTTTAAATATTCAATGTTATGATATGTCAATTTTACTTAGAACAACCTGCATAGCAGAGTCATTTTCGATTACCTATCTTAGACCAATAGTGGATATTTTAAGCATAGATTTTTCGTTTGATGACGGATTTGAATGATTCAAATTGGAAATGGAAGTAGATTCATTTATCTATCGCCAATAGAAACAGGTTTTGAAAAAAAAGGAATTGATGGATCGAATACTCTAATGAACAACCGAAAAAACAAAGTTTTAAGAGTGCTTATTTACGATAGGCAGTCAGTATTTTGGTCTTTACTTTCTCATATGATATCGAAATGAGTGATTCAAATTTCCTTGTAAACTAGATTTATAGGGGAATATACCGTAGAAACATTTTTTCAAAATATAGTCATTTAGGCCTCCAAAAACCGACTGTCCCAACTCTGTTCCTGAGCTACCTATTAGACACTCAGTCAATGTTTCGGTTATAACTTTTTCGTTTCAAATCCTAATTGAGTGATTCAAATTGGGTTGGAAAGTAGACATCAATGGATACTTAGGATAGAAACAGGTTTAAAAATATAGTCATTTATGCCTCCAAAAACTGACTGTCCCAACTTTGTTCCTGAGTTGCCTACTAGACACCTTGTCAATGTTTTGGTTATAACGTTTTCGTTTCAAATCCAAATTGAGTGATTCAAACTGGGTTGGAAAGTAGACATCAAGGGCTACTTATTATAGAAACAAGTTTTAAAAATATTTCCTTTTGGCCCATCAAAACATGACTGTCCCGACTGTATTTTGAGAAATTTTATCAAGCCCACAAGCCAAAAGAATATGATATTCAAGCATTTTTTCCAAATCGGTGATAAAAATGAATAGGAGTGTTTGTAGAACTGTTATTTCCATTATAATTCATCTACATACACAAATGAATTAAAATATTTATCACCGATGTTGATTTCCACAGCTATTGTAACAAAAACAACTATTTTTACATTAAAAAAATGTGTTTATTTTATTTTCTTATTTATTTATTTTTCTACACTAACCTATTCTAATTTGAAAAATGAATATGATTATGTATAAGAGTACTTCCAGTGGAACCATTTTGAAATAAGGCTTCAAGTATGTACATACCAAAATTTGAAAAATGCATGTTAATAAATATTAGGGTATGAGAAGCCAACTTCCCCTGAAAAGATGGTATCAAAAATTGTTGAAGTATGGAATGATGATGCAAAAAAATGGAGTGAAACCAATCTTCAATATATCCTTTACTTTCTGGATTTCCTGTAGCAATGATATCATGAAGTTCTAGAGCTTTTAAAACGACTTGTTGATGCAAACTAGAAGAAACCTCATTTTTTTCCATAACCTCTACAATTTTTTGGATTTGAAACATTCTGAATCTCAATATGAGTTTTCTCCAATGGTGCATGTGAGATAGAATGGGTGGTAAGGGTGGGTAAATTTTTTAGTTCAACACTGTAAGCATGTTGTACTGGTTTATTATGGTGAGGGTGTGGAATGAGCTGGGCAAGAAATTGTGTACGAAATTGAGCATTTTGATGGTGTAGTTGATTGGGTTGAGTGGATGATTTTGATAGGCAAGCAAGATGTTGTGGAAGAGTTGGTGAATAATATGGAGGATGTGTTTGTGCTACAAGATGAGGGAGAGTAATCATGCAATCATAAGATGAACCATGCCAAACTTGTAGACAAGATTTGTGGGGGTTATATTGAGATGAACATGGCTGCCCTAACACATGAGTATTCCATAATGGATTATGCAAGTAAGAGAATGGAGAGGAAGTGTTTTGAACCATACCTGTAGGCCATGATTTCCATGGTTTTGACCTTGTTGTAGCTTCCTCATCTTTTTGATATGCTACTTCTATCTTAGATAAGGAAGAAAAACTATCTATAGGATGCTCCTTTAGGTAATGAGGGAAAAACACTTCATCAAATTCTTGATTTTTATGAACCTGCAAAACATCCAATTGTGAATTTAGAGAGCTAATAAAATCAACTTTAAAATTTTCAAATAAAACATTGATTTCAGCTCTTATGTCTCCTGTTCTTGTAGCAAAGAAAGAAGAGAATTCTCTAGAATTCTTACCAGCCTTGGAGATTCCTCTTGAATACCTTATGCACAATTCAAAAACATCATCATATGATAACTAAAAAACATCCACTTTTCCTATCACATTTAAGAGTTCTAAAAATTCATCTTTGATTCCTTTGAGTAGGAGTGTTTTTAAGATCTCTTTTTCCAAATGCTTATGCTTTGATTTTTGAAGGTTGTATCAAAGTCGCTCCACATAGTCATCCAAGTTTTCATCTTCCCCTTGTATCATATCTAAAATATATCCATTGTCCTTTTAATAGTCCTGGTACTTCTTCAAGAATATGTTCTTCATGTACTCCCATGTTTGAATGCAGTTCCCACCTAGGCTCATGAACCATCAGAGAGCTACTCCTTTTAGAGTAAGAGGAAAAACTTTCAACCTTTGAACATTAATACAATAATCATATCCTCTACAAATTATTTCGAACTCAAATAAGAATGTATCTAGATCTTCATTTGCAAAACCATGAAAATTTGGTAGTGAAGATGGGGGCATTATGTGCATTTGTGTCACTCCTCCTAGATCTTTGATAGGGAATTCAAAAGTAGACATGTGAGCCATTTCTTACCATAATAGAAGATGTTCTTCATGTGTTTTTTTGAGACTCCTCCTTCAAATTTTCTTGTCAATTGGTTAGTGAAATGGGTGGTTCTTACATCACCACTCTAGTGGAATTATGATATTTGTTTTTAAAAAATTCTACCTCTAAATTTCCTACGAAATTCCTATGAAATTTTGCTGAAAAGCGGGTGGAGGAGCAAGCACTTTACTTGCCCGTTACGCAGGTTCTTACCTTCCATTTTTTAATACCCAATTCTTTCACAACAAACAAACATCAAACACCTACTTCAACTTCTATGCAATTGTGCAGAAAAGCGGGCGGAGGAGCAAGAACTTTACTTGCTCGTTACGTAGGTTCTTACCTTTCGTTTTTAATACCCAATTCTTTCCCAGTAACAAATATAAAACATACATCACTATGTGAAATGGCTACACTCTCCTTGGAAACGACATCAAAATGTTGGTCGATAAAAGAGGCCTTTTAAAATTCCTATTTATCCCACATTAATTATCAACCCGGGCAAGTCCTCTTATTTCAAGAGTGTACACAATATGTGCATGCTATAATCCCTGAGAGTAATGTTTCTTAAAATGTACTATAGATATTCTAATACGAGAGTAAATGGATGCATCTAATGAATTCCAATTGCAATTAAAGAAAGCTCAATCCTCTAACGAAATCAAATCTTACAGCAATGCAAGTAACAACAACATCAGTTGAGAGTACAGTAGTGATAACTCATCTCTTCTTAACTAATTTAATCTAAATTACACTCAATCTCTACAAAGCAATCAAAATGGAAATGATATCAATTTGAGAGTCCAATAGCAATAATTAAACACTTTACAGTTGATTAAATCAATTCGAAAGTAATTTAATCTGGAATGAAGGTAAATGGAATCGATAGTGCTGTAAATCATATAAAGCAGAGATATTATGTCAATACAAGAAAACAATAAACAACAAAGGAAATCAAATAAAATAAAGCAAGAAAACCATCAAACCATCACACTTGCGAGAATCAGAAAGATATAATACAGAGCAACAACTTAATCCACTAGAGGCTGGGCCCTTAGCCGCCAATGAACAGTGCTGAGCTACTTGATAAAAGGCGAATGAACAACAACCTCAAATTATATATTAATCATTGAACTTGAGTGACATTACAATATGATCACGTTGTCTTGAGAACACAAGTCTGTAAAGTAAAATTACAATTTGAGATAACAGAGATCCATCCCCTTTCCTCCTATCCTATCCTATCCTATCTCCAATAATCCCTATAATAATCTCCCCCCTCTTTGATCTTTGTTCTAATTTAAATACACAGAGAACATAGAGAAGTTACAATAGATATGATTACAATATGATTCCCATTACAAAATTGAACTGTTCACAACAAATTGATCAGCAAGATCACATCTGAAATATCTTTCCATCAGCATTCAATAGGAACAGGTCGAATTTGGTATTGCAACTGAGATAGTTTGGAAACTAGCCGCAACAGTGAATCTGAGAAAAATGTATTCAGAGAACCTTCCGTTTCTCTTAATAAGGACCAAATTTGGGAAAACTTCTCACTTCAAAACTAATTTGGTCCATTTTGAACAAAACCCATGTTTCAGATTTTCCAGATTCTTCTCCATTTGCCCAAAACATCCAATACAAAACTGTCAGTTCTTATTCCAGAGAGTTTCTGAGTTGGCACATTTAATGATGAGCTGGAGATCAAATCTACAATATAAAAAATATCTTGGAGGCTAAAATGGTGAGTGATGCTACAAAAAATTTATTAATAAACCATCATTGGTAAAATCATGCATAATAATCATCAATTTATTAAAAATAAAGGAGAAGAAATAGTATTTATTCATAAGAGCATAAATAATTATAAAATGGAATTATATGATAAATCATGATGAACAACGTGGTAAAGAATGGTCGAAATGGATGAAATAGGCGTTAAAGAGTGATAATAATAATGACAAACTAGTGGCCCAACAAGCCATTGAAATGACACTGACGGTCAAAATGCAATGGTAACAACAAAAATGACCTACCCCTATATGCCAAGGTCAAGAGAAACACACTAAAGGTCTAATGGATGTCGCAATAGAAACACCACTATGTCTTGTAAAAAACACGTAGAAAGATTATACATGTGTTTAAATCACATAATAAAAGAAATAAACATGGATGAGGTAAAAACAAGACCATATATTTTTTGTTTCTTGAGTTTTATAATTTTTTGTTTTTTTTGTTTTTTTGGCATAAATTAGGCATGCCAAATATTTGCATCACATACCAAACCAAAAAGAGATAAATAATCATAGTTCTTTGTACAATATGTACAACAAAAACACATTCCAGTAGGGCACACTAAAGGGTTCCCACAGTTGGGCACAGGCCAAAGGTTTCTATACGCGAACTTATGGAGGGTGAGGGGACCATATGGCTTGCCAATGTGGGGCCATGTCAAAGGAAGTCAAGCTTCTCAATCAGGAAAGGTTGACTATGCTAGGGAAATTCTAGCATAGTTTCACTCTCAAAATTATCTTGAGGACATAAGGGAGGATCAAGGATCAAGACATAAAGGAGGTGCAATAAACTCGTTGATAGGTGGAGAGGAGTTGGACAATTTACTAGAAACTTCAACATTAGAAAACCAAGACTTGACTCAGTCCATGGGTGGCACTTCCAAGGAGGATCGAGGAGATGCCCCTTGTGTCGATTCAAGACTTTGGATGCTAAGCTATACATGTTCCATATCAGGAAGACTAGAGGAAGGAAGAGGCATAATCTCCCTAGGATTAACAGTGGGTAAATCCATGACCTCTAAGTTGACTAGACAGGGGGGTTTTCTTTCTAAATATTCGTATTTATTTCCATTTGTGTGAGATTTTAAAAAAAATTGGGTTTTTTCCCCAACCGCATGCAAAGATATTTATTCATGCAGTGTAGAGGTTTCAACCACTACCTTGTTGTTTCAAGTGAGCAGTTGTGACCGCTTTGAACATGGTTCATCCGTGTTGTTGTACCTTTAGCCATGAAAATTCTAAGTTTTCCCCCTAAACCTTTGGTTTTTTATCTGAACATGTTCTTCGCTTTTTATCTGTAGCCTGTGTCTATTTTAGATCTATTTTTCTCAGTGGGTTTCCTTAGATTGGGCCTTTCATTGTTGAAAGGATCTCTTTGTTGCATCTTGGATTTCCATCGCTCATTCATTTTCTTTCTTATTAGTCCTAGATATGTTGGGTTTTTCATTTCTATTATTGCTAGCTATTGATACATTACTAGTTTGAAGCCTTATTGCTTGCTTTATTTGAGGTGATCCATCAATTGTGTCCTTCAAGGTTTCCTTTGAGGGATTTTGGTGTTTTGGTTGGGGCTAGTGTACTCATCCTTATATCTCTTATTTTTCAAATCTGTTTGGCTACTTGAGTGACTATATAAACCTATTTTTAATCTTGGATCAACATCTTTGTTGCCTTTCTTTGGTTTTCATCACCTTTGTTTGAGTGATTTCTCTTGTTTTTCTTGTTTATATCGCAATTGGTGGTGTTGTGTTTGGTTGTACAGATGTATTAATCTAGAAAATTTTAATTGGGTGTGTCTTGATTGTCTGTTATCACTCCCATCTAATCTTATTTAGGCATTCCTGCCTCTAGCGTCCGGTTTTGACCTTTATAGAACATTGGATTTTGACAAGCCATTGTGCTACATCCCTAGCTTGTTGGCATTAACTTCCTCTTTCACTTTTGGAATTTTTTTTATCGCCTGAGTGTGTTTGTTTCTTTGGATTTTATTTCCTATATTTGACGCTTTTGAAGTGCTTTGTATTCTAGCTTGGGGAATTTTCTTTGGCCTCTTTTTGGTTGCTTTTATTTTTTATTATATTTTGGGTCAAAATATCTATAAATTTGGGGATTGTATTTAAGAATTTAGTGATAGGTGCATTAGCATAGGCATTGGTGTGTTGTGAAAAACTATTACCCTCCTATAGTTAGAATTCACCGAAGTGAAAAGAAAAATTTCATATAGTTGCATCAGGTTACTAGCAATATTCATTCACAACATCTAAGTTTCATGCCACATCCCAACCATGTAAACAAAAACCACTTAAAATTAATGCAATAATAAAAGAAACTAGACTCGTCTTTCTATTTTTTTTTGTAGTACACCAACATTAGCTTAGGCTAAAGTCTTGGAGATAGGTGTGTGAATCAACTGCTCCAAGACTACAAGACAAACTTAGTAGCTTGCAGTAGGGAGACAAATCCACTTGCAATAATGTAGTATGGGAACCTCTTCTAATATGAGGGTCAAGTGCGAGGTCACACTTGGGCTGGGTGATGTGACATACCCCATTTCGATTAGTTTCGGGTGGCATGAATTATGGAATTTTCACATATTAGAAATGATGTTATTAGCATTTTGTTGTAGCACTTGCACGGGGGCCACTTGGGAGGAAACTCTCAAGGGGGTTTCAAACTTAGCTATCCTACCATTACGTGTGAATTTTGTTGATGATTGTCTCGCTGGGATGTATTATTGTTAGTGGTAACCTTAGTGTCCAATATTTCTAAGGCTCATACACAGGTGCAGGGTCGGGTTCATCTTCTTTGTACCTCGGACAAATATTAGTCATACTCTGTCAGTCCTCTCAGGCTATGCCCCACAACTAATAAGGGAACTTGGACCAAGTTCGCAGCTAAAAGGGCTAGGAAGCACGTCTCCAGTATAACTATTCCACCACCAGTTTCTTTGTATATGGTTTGTGTGTGACTACCTCTTAGTACTTTTTTAGTGTGTATTGTTTGGTTCAAGTCAATAGTCTTGGATTTAGGGTGTTTTCACTAACATAATTGTGTTAAGTTAAAATCTTTCACCCTAGATTAATATAGCCATCACCAATAATTTCGTATTCATGATTTTCCTCTTAATCGATGTGGAATTTCTACTCCTGCACAAAGAGTTCCTTTCAGTGCTCAAGACCCTTACTAACCCATAGTTGTGAAGTTAATGCCTAGTCCTTCTGGTAGTGATTTGATCTCTATCGAAACATTGGCAGACGAATCAGCTTCTCCCTCTAATCCACCTTTGATCGATCCTCTAGAACCTAAGTTATTGCAGCTGAACCCTGACTGTTCCACACCTGCCTATACTCACATTCTCTTATCAGTGTTTTATCCTATGGTGGAATTTGAGTCATATTTACCTTTTGCATTGGAAGTATCATTTGTCATGTCATCATTTCCACCACTCAATGTGACTACACCTACTCCTCCATCTATGTCTTTCACATCTTCTTGGGGCATTCCACCAGTCTCATCCATAGCTCCCACAAATTTCTAGTACAACTCCATGCCTACTCCGTCATCTATGTCAATTGTGGTCATTATTCCTAGTTAGTCAGTAGGGTCGAGAGTCTTTTCTCCTATCTTTTCTCAACCTACGATTCTTGTCTCTCAGTTAGGCATGGGAACTTCCAGAAATGTATGGAGGGGGGGGGTTCATCCATTGCTCCTACCCCGGCTTACTTCAAATATGTCACAAGCCTGATACAGTTCATTGTATGGAGGGAGGCCAACTTCCAACATTTTTCTTACAGTGGCTATTTTACCTGGGGGTAACCCTACTACTGGTACCGTCCTTCTATAAGTTAACCTCCCTATGTCGGTGCTACCGCTCAAGCCAATTCATCCTTTCCCGCTGGGTACAATCTTGTTAGCAATAATTCTCTTGAGGGTCCATTACTCTCTCGGGGGAACTTACCCTGGGGGGGAAATCATTTCACCAGTCATCCTCGTCCACATCATTTATATGTCGGAGAGAACCCTTACCAGAGCCAACAACCATTACATCATAATCCTTATAGGGAGGGACCTCAAGGTTGGTTGAGTAATTCTTGTACTTGTGACCCATTTAGTCAACTTCATAATCCATTTATATATTCTCTTGATTTACTAGATTTGGAAAATTTGACTGATGACCCATTCGACATGACCCTTGGTGGCCACCTATGCTCGCAAAGTTACCCTCCAACATTCCCAAATTTGAAGGAAAGTCTGGAGAGAATTTTTCCACTCATATCACCACATATCATCTATGGTGTTCATCCAACTTTTTAGTGGATGGTTCGATTAAGTTACACTTGTTCCAACACACTTTAACTGGGGATTCTTCAAAATGGTACATCAAATTGGACATAATATCCTACAATGGTTTTTCATCCCTAGCTCAAACCTTTTTGATGCACTTTCGGTTTCCTATGAGGTATGATATCTATTTTGGTCTCTTATCTAACTTTAAACAAGATTATGCCACATTGATTTCCGATCATAATCATGAGTGGCGTCTTCGCAAGAGGTTGGTGCAAACCAAGCTTCCTGATGATATCTTACACAAATGGTTCATTCGATCCTTAAAAACTCAAATCACCAAAGGATGTGTCTATGTTTAGAGTTGTCACTGAGGAGAAAGCTATCTTAGCTTCCCAACAACTGGATTTGATTTATTCACAGTCACGTATGCTTTATGAGGTACTGCCCAATGCTCTTAGGCCTTCCATTGACCCACCCAAACCTACTCCTGGTCCACACGTTGATGGTGTGATTGGGTTTGTTTTCAATTATGTGAGCCAACTTGTTTCTAAGCTTGGACAATTGATCGTTACATTGCAAATACCAACAAGTGTGTTTGGCTCTACAAAAGCACTTTCTTCTGAGAAGTCCACCGATGTTCTTACGGTGAAGTCCACAACACCAAATAACAACCAGCAACTTGGTGGTAAAAAGAACAAGAATAATAAACAAAAGACTCAACCTTCTTAGGAAACTCAACCAAACCCGCAAAATCAGGGAGGGGGCACCACTGAATGCCATCGTAAGATTAAGTTTCCTTGTAATATTTGTCAAGGTGAACATTTAACTCACTAGTGCCCTCGAATGGATGAGATTCATAGGCTTCTTTCACCACTACATTCTACTCAACAACCTATTGTTTTAACTCATCCATTTCCTGTACAAATTCATCGATCTCTTTTATCCACTCCCAATCCAAATCATGCACACAAACACAACCAAACAGAGATGACAAGTAATATTCTGCAAAAGATCATCAGCTCGAAACATCTAGAAATCACATATATAAATTACTGCAAAATTGATATAAGGGGAAGGAACATAGAATTTTATTAATCATATAAGTGAAAATACATCAATATACCTCAAGCTTTGGTCTTCCTCTCCTCATTCCCACAAAGTATCCCTGCTACAATGAAGAATGAATAAATAACATGAAGCCCTCAAATTTGAATCACAATGGCTGCATAGACTCTCTCAAGCTCACTCCAGAACCCTGGGTATCCAAGATACTAACTAACCTCACCCTCTAAGATGGCCCAGTATAAATAGGAAGAAGAGGGCTCCTAGGAGGATCAGTGTAGGCACTTAGGAAAAAGAGAAGTTAGAGAAGATTATCAATAATTAGTCCTAGCTAGCTCGAATAGATAGGATAAAGTGATGATTCAAACTGATCTCCTAGGAACCACAAGTATTTAGAACAAGTCTCCCAACTACACACACGATAGTGAAATCTAGGTCATAACCACTCAGATAGTGTGTCCTCGGTGTGGATGAAAGGTTCCAACACACGCATAAGCTGTGATCGGTGTAGTTGGTGAATAAACTAGGAAAAAGAGTCGTCAAGGCTTAAAAAAAATGTCAATCAACATAGTATCTCATAAGTATTAACTCTAGGGAGAAAAATAGGTTGATAACATTACTATTAGAAAATGGTGATTTTAAGGTAAAATAATGTTTTACTATAAAATTTGGACGAATTTTTTATAGAAAAAAGTTGAAACTGATGAATCTCTCTTTTAAAAAAAGCATTGAAAACCATCCCACTTGTGAATATTAGCCCCTAAAATTTTCCTTGGTTCAAATTTTTGTTCCTTAGAGACAACCCCTAGATGTAGGGGGTCAATTCCCAAGGCATATATCAAGATCCAATATAATTTTAAAGATTGGTTGGGGATGGATTTATATAAAATATAATGATTTATTCCAGTTCAGAAAACCATCGTTGGTGATCAGAATGTTCAGTTCATTGATGGTTACAGGATTTTAAATTCATGAGATGGAAAGATGAAATTCAAAAGAGATACGATTAAAACTTGGGCCAGATGGAATGCAAGTTCTAAACCTAAGAGTGAAATCGATGAAAGAGGTGGAAAATATGAATGCATTTCTGAAAGAGATGGAGCTCCCATTAAGGTTCTCTTACTCAACTTATAGGTGTCATCTAAAACATACTTTTGCATAGAAAAATTTATAATCTTGATTTGAGAAATCCTATTTCTACATACACCTCCTTCAGCAGAAGAAAATACACAACATGAAATAATAAGTATACAAGAGAAAACAAGATATAATACATACTGTAATTTGCTCAAAACCTAAAATCAAACTGATATTTTATTGACTGGTTTTTGAGAGACTTTATCCTTACATGGCTATCAAATTCCCTGTACTTCAAACCCTTTTTCTATCTTATATTGGTATTTCATTACTTCCCGTAAGATAATTGTCTGAATCAGTTAGAAAACTAATTCCATAAAAGTTACAAAA
>APFE030979484.1:0-22611 GCA_000404065.3 Pinus taeda
GTCTGAATTAATTCATTTTAATATATGTATATATATTTATTAATAAACAAAGACATTTAGTTAATTTAACAAATTATATAATTTACCTAATTTAACAAATTTCTATGAATAATAGTAATATAACAAGAAGATTATTTGTTTGACTAGGTATTTTATTAATATCATTGGAATAATAAATTATTAATAAATATTGATTATTTAATAAATATATATCTTGATAAAAGATATAATTGGTTAATTTAATGGACCATTAGATTTAATGATAAATATGATTATTATTAAATAAATATATATTGTACCAAGAATATTAATTTAGTGTAAATTAATTACATATATATACATGTATATTTAGTTAAATTAACAAATAAATAATTTTATTTATCTATTTTAACTAATTTCTAGGAATTATAGTAATTAAATATATCTAGAATATTTTGGTTTGACTCGGGTCATTAGGTCAAAATTAGCCATTGGAAATATAGCCGTTGGAGTCTCTGCACATACTATTTAACAAGCTATGCTGGATTGGTTCTGCAACTTGTCCTGACGATGAACCACACTGGTTGGTTCGAAACGCGTCGACAAAAGAGTATCTATGTGATTTCGCCGAAAATTTCTCTAAACATTCTTCAATCCAATCAAGTATGGCAAGAGAGATTGATAGCAGGGTGCTTTCATCCTCAAATTGGCATGATAAAGCATCCGCTACTACATTGTCACACTTGTAAATTATCTCATAATCATATCCCAATAGTTTGGCTAGCCATTTATTTTGCTAGGGCGAGGATAGATGTTGCTCCAAAAAATATTTGAGGCTTTGATGGTTTGTACGGATTTGGAAACGCCGGCCCAATAAGTATGGTCACCAGGTATCTACTACATGTAAGATGGCCATCATCTCCTTCTCATAGGTATATTGTCCCAGATGTTTCCCACTCAGTTGTTGGCTAGTGAAAGCCAAGGGTTGACCTTCCTGCATTAAGACAACACTAATATCAGTACTCGAAGCATCACATTCAATCAAAAAATATTTGGTGAAGTTGGCTAGTGCCAATATGGGAGTGGAACCAATGGCCTGTTTGAGAGCCATAAACACCTATTCTGTTGCATCAGTCCAGAGGAATGCATTTTTCTTGAGAAGGTAAGTGAGGGGTCTAGTATTGCGACCATAATTGCGGACAAATTTGCAATAATAGCCCGTGAGACCCAAGAATCCCCTCAAACTCTTTAAGGTTTTTGGTTGGTGATAATCTTGCATTGCCTGTATATTTTTGGGATCCACCCGGACACCTCCATGGCCCACAATGTGGCCCAAATACTCAACTTCTACCATGCCAAAAGAGCACTTGGACAATTTGACAAATAATTTGTGATTTTGGAGTAGTTGCAAGAGCAGGTCTACATGCTGAAGATATTTTTCCCAGGTTAGGTTGTAGATGAGAATGTCATCAAAGAAAACAAGGAAATTTTTTTAGAGATATGGTTTCAGCAGGTGATTCATGAGGCTTTGAAAATTGGATGGGGCATTATAGAGACCAAATGGCATGACCAAGAATTCAAAATGGCCTTCATGAGTTCGGAAAGCAGTCTTGGGAATGTTTACTTCTTTCATGCATATTTGGTGATAGCTAGAGCGAAGATCTAGCTTAGTAAAGAATTGAGCATCATGTAGTTCATCAAGCAGATCATCAACAACCGGGATAGGGAATTTGTCTTTAAAAGTGAGCTTGTTGAGGGCCCTAAGTCTCGACACATGCGCCATTCCCCATATTTCTTGAGCACCATTACCACTAGTGATGAATAAGGGCTGATGCTAGGATGAATAACACCGGCTTCAAGGAGTTCTTTGATGATTTTTTCAATTCATTCTATTGGGAAAAAGGATATTGATATGGGCACACATTTGGTGGTTGTGCCCTTGGGACCAAAGTGATGCTATGATCATGTTCCCCTCTAGAGGGTGGAAGCTCTTTGGGTTTATCAAATACCTACTGGTAGAAATTTAAGACCTGTTGCATCTCAGGATGAATATGAAGAGTAGTGGTCTCTATGGCCTGGATGGCATTAAACTGGGCGATAACTCCATGATGGCCCCTTTTCAACAACTTTTCCATGCACTGCAAGCTGATGATAGAAGGAGCACTTGCCTGGAGTCCATGGAGGGTATGCATGTGGGCATTATGCTTAAAGATCATATATAACTCCTGGAAGTCCATGGTGATTTGGCTTGGCGTGCGAAGCCATTTAACACCCAAGATAATGTCACAACCACCCATGTTAATCGCAAGCATGTCGGTCTTTAGGTGGTAGTCTCCCATATGGAGTTTGATATTTTCGCAGCGACCTTCACATCTCATTATCCCCCCATCAACAATTTGTACTTGGAAATTAAAGACTGCCTTGATAAAACAATGTACAACTTTGATGACTCATTGATGGATAAAGTTATGAGTGTCACCACTATCAATCAATACTACTACAGGGAGATGTTTAATAAAGCCTATGATTTTGAGAGTTTGGGGCACAGAAATGCCCGCCAAAGCATGTAGCGAGATAACTGGTTCCTCTGGCGTAGATGGAAGTTCATTGTCTTGTTGGGTTTCCTCAAATTCTTCCTTTGGTCCCTCAAGGGGTGGGGCTTCCTTAGATGAGTTGTGATCAGTAACGCCAATTTGAAAGAATTTGGGTTCCTTGCATTTATGCCTGGGGGAGTATTTGTCATCACAGTAGTAGCACAATGCTTGTTTTCTTCTTTCAACAATTTCTGTTGGAGACACCTTTTAAACCTTAAGTGTTTGGGTAGGGCCCTGAGCCTGGGTGGGGTGTCCCTTGGCTATGAAATTTGGATGAGGTGACTAGGTAGCTAAATCACATTCCACTTCGATAGGCTTTGTTCAAGCACCCATCCATGTAGGTGGGTGGTGCATCCAGACATGGGCTTGGATGGATTCTTTGAGATCATTTATAAAACATTGCAAGTAGAATTCATCTTCCAGACCTTCTGTGCAGATGGCTAATGTCTCAAAAGCTGGAATGTAGTCTTTTACTATGCCTATATATTGGAGCTTAGTAATATGACCCCAAAAATTAGATTCTCTGTCAAAGCAGTCACAAAGAGATTTTGAGAATGCCTTCCAAGTTATGTTCCTGGGATATCATTTCTAATGCCACTACGACCGTTTCCATCTCTCTTGGTCCAAATAAAGGGCTTGCACACGTAGTTTAGTTTGATCATCTCGAATATCTTTCAGATTGAAATATTGTTCCATTTGTGCTACCCACACTGTCGGATTAGAGCCATCAAATTTATACATGTCCAGCTTGGGTGGGCGAGGGTGGGAATGTTGGTGATTTCCATGGAAGTGAATATGATGGCTAGATTCTCCTTCAAGGTCTTCATTAATACCATGTGCCTCCGGATGCAACCCTGACGTGCTCATTTTGAATTGTGCCATGAATTGTTGCATTTGTTCCGCTAGGCTCTCGAAAGAATCCAACTTTTGTTCAAGGCGCTCGATCTTCTCGTTGGCCATGACTTGAGCTTTGGTTGCTATAATACACAAATCTTGGTCACTTGTTGTCACTTTGAAAAAAATTGGGACTTCTCGAAAATTGAAGTTGACAAATGAATGGTACCACTGCGATCAGCTCATCGTCTTGAATATTATGGGCTAAGTCTCTTGTAAGCATCCCAGGAAGGCCCCAAAATTAAATTTTTTATTTTATTTTTATTTTATTTTTATTTTTTTTACTTTGAATGGAGTTTTACTCCCCGCTGATCAATACTGCAGTGGCCAAATTCCAGAAAACTTGATCCTGCCCAATGTCCTGTGAAAATTGGGCCCAGACTATAGGAACCACAAGCCTCATTGCGCAAATGGTCAGATCTGCCTATGAAACCACAACTATTGAATATGAGTTGGACTGTGACTAAACCCCAACTGCTAGATCTGAATGGTACTATGGTGGTAGAATCTCAAATGGTGGATCTGGTTGTTGCGACAATGATAAAACCCCAACTGCTAGTTCTGATATGGCAAATAAGATAATGGGTGGTATTTAGAGAGTTGAGGGAACTATGGTCTCAAAGGATTGTCAAGTGCTACAGATCGCAATATACATAAGGGCTAAACAATACTACTCAACCCAATGTTTCAGGATACTAACTAAGGAGGATCAACCATACCCTTAGCTGTACTACCGAACTACCCTATCATACGTGCGAGTAATCTCCCCAAGTGTTTTTCTTAGTGTACTATAGTAGTAAGATGACCGATGCTTTATCTAAGGCGAGGTTTCAGGTGAGCCTAGGGGGCTTCCGATATACCCAGAGGGTACGTGGAAGGCAATCTGTGCATGATTCTGTCTAATGCGCTACTACTCGAAGGGGTACCCACAAGGGTTACAAGGGAGTCCAACAAGTGTGACCACCTCTTGTATTTCCTGCGTGCATGCCTCCCCAAATCTGCAGGTTTATGCACTCAATGACAAATCCCATGGTTTAAAGATGTCGAAACATGTCTCTAGCATAATTTTTTTTTGCCAAAAATGGCGGTACCACCGGCCTTGGTAAGTGCTCTGATACCACTTGTTATGCTCTTGACGTACGAGAAATTCCAAAATATCAAATATCTGAAAAAAATACAACACAAAACACAGAAAAAAATGAGAAAAACAATAAGTATTTTATTATTCAGTGATCAAAGCAATGTTCACTTGCCTCTTTGAGGGGGCAACCTCCAGTAGAGCAGAGCTTGATTATAAAATAAGACTCTTTAACTAACTATAATTATGACTCGACCCTATTACATAAATAAAAGGGTTAGGGTTGGACCCTAATATAATTTAATTCATTGTATGATAGCCAAGGAATTGAATTTTTTTCTATATCCAACACTAAAGTGTCAAGTGATTGTTGCAAATGGAGGAACTATAAATTTCTCTAGAAAGTGCCATAATATCAATTTAACTATGGGGGAAATATGTATTGAATAGTCCAATACTTGATATATAAGAAAAACAAATTAGAAAATAAATATAAAATTAGAAAACAAAAAAAACAAATCACAACCAAAAAATAAAAATAAAAATATATAAGAAAATAAAAAAAAAAATGTTAATACTTGATACATAATAAAATGTAAACTACCAAAAATATGCTAAAAAAAAGGTTTATTCTTGCATCACCACTTTTCAAAATTGGGTGATCTTTTGCTACCTCAAAAAAATGGGTACCAGTTCACTTTCTCATTTGATCAGTAACTATGTTTATACTTCTCTTATTTGTTCTTTAGACCTTTGCGAAGGTCTACAGTCATTTTTCACGTACCCTAGATAGGTGGATCAGACACTTACGCACCTCTATAATTACTCTTTACTTATGTTTTTACCTAAATTAGCTTTAGTATTGAATAACTTCACATGTGTTAAGATGATCTTCGCGTAAACAAATATTCTTACTTGCGTTCATATAACAAAGCAAAATGTATGTATTTACACATCAATACAACATTGAAACATAAACCCAATACTCATCATAACATAATCATATGCAGAAGTAGAATAGATCATACAGAGATAATTCCAGAATAATTCTCTTTATTTATGCTTCAGATCTTCCTTACAGACTCTTTGTACCCTGTGCACATAGCTGTAGGGGTCTGCACAGTTAGCTGCGGAATTCTACCCTAGGCCTTTGCGCACACAGTTGCAAGCCTCTTTCCTATGCTAAGACTCTTTGCTCTTAGCTCTCACAAACCCATCAGTGACTCAAAACATATCAAGACTCAACTGAACTGAACTGCCTTAGACTCTTCTAAGACTTCCCATTTTATATAATCCCATGGCCAGCAGACCATGGGTGGATCTCTTAAAGCCAACACAAGTTACATAAAATAAGGGAGGAAGCCCTTGTTGACTCTTTACATCTTCGCACTCCGCGGCTAGAAAATGCAGAGACTTTACACTTATATAAAACTTGGGTTTTCCGCCCCAAAACTTAAGCTTTTAACCCCAAAATTGACCCTAAGGGACTCGTTCCCAATAGGCCCCCAACACAAATACGGTGACTCACCGCTGATTCACTCTACTGGCACGAAGATATTGTCGCGAAGACCTCCCAGCTCTACTTGTACCACTGCAACTTCGACAGTACACTGTGTCACTGCCTACTTAACCTGTTCCACCAGCTACTCCATTGCTGGTCCCACACTATATACTGTGGTTTTCTATTGTATTGCCTGTAGGTTTGCCAACTTTCCTTCAATGGTGGTAGTGAGCACATAGGTTTCATCTAGCCAAGGCTCCAATTTGGCCTTCAATACTGCCTACCTGCATTGTGTTGCATCCACCTGTTCCTTCAATGCCTTTGCTTCCCGTAGCTTTTCCAACCTCTGTTTAATGGTGACGGTGTGTGTCGTCGCTCTGACCTCGTTGTACCTTTGCTACAATTCCCTCACCTCGGTTTCTAATCTGTGCAGGTTGGGATCTTCCTACATATTGGTAACTACTTCGAGCGACTGTTTGAAGAGCGTAGTGCATCCTTCACTGTAGCATCGATTGTTGCAACTGCATCTTTGATAGCGGCCTCATGCTGCTCTTTGACCTTTGGTGGAGTCGAACGTTGGGCCTTCAACTCAAGCTGAACATTAGCCAGCTATGTCCTAGCATCCCACACATCTGCAGTGAACTTTCGAATTCTAGCATCGACTGACGCATCCTATGGGATATGCAGCTCCAAAATGGTTCTACATGATTCACCTACCATGGCTATGGTGCACTTTTTCTTCTCCTAAATCTTCTTAAGGAGAACAATCATGGAAGTCTTCTCTACAAACATCTGGGCATTGTTAACCTTCTACTCACTGATCACATTCAACGCTCGCTGCTCTTGAGCTTGAAGTTCCGCAATCACACCGTCTTTTAGGGTGTGAAGAGCTTCAGTTAAAAGCGCGACCAAGTTCAACCCCACCCTTTTTATAGCATTGATAGTGGCCCTGTCAACTTCTGCTTCTACATTCAATGCTCCATTCAATAGCGCAACAGCCCGGGGATCCATAGAGTGAGCTATCTCCACTACTTCTGAGGTTCCTGGCACGAAACTAGTCGACAATATGCTACCTCACCCTACACTAGTCTGAGTAGCCTAGATCTGCAGCTTGCGCAGATCCATATGAATGGCAACCAAGGCTTGTTTCTATTGCTGCAGCAGTTCCGCGGTCGCGTCCCTTACGATGTCCCCAATGTCATTCAAATCACCTTCCGTCAAAGTGATCGAGTCAAGCGATGATTTACTGGCCTTGGATTTCTTCCACAACCCTTCTTTTTCTTGGTCCCTAGTGTGCTTAACCCATAATGGAGTAGTCTCTGGGTCTGCACCACCCTGTCTTGATTGCTACTCTTCGTCCTCCATCTACAGCGAAGGAGACTTATGACCTCTATCAATGTCATGCTCTTCCTCATCTTCCTTCTCTTCCGCCTGCTGCTTAGCAGTGTGCTCTGCTCCGTATTTTTCCTCAGTGTCCTTTTTCCTCCTGACGGCCAAATTTTGCATCTGTAACTCGGCCTCTTCCTTCTTTTTCTTTCCTTTGGACTTGCTAGATCTCGCAGATAAATCTGAGGTTGTGCGCCACTCTACTAGCCAGCGATCAATGACTATTGTGATTGCATCGTCTATTGCGAGGTATGGGAGATCATACCACTTCTACTAAGGCTCCTTTCTTGCCCGCATGGAGACATAGTGGAAGTCCACCTTGAACTCCAAATATTTTTCCAACTTCTCAAAGACAGTTGTTGATAGTTGCAACTTGCAGTTTATCACAACACAGATTCTCGATTCCATCAACACCCAAAAGATCTTACTATCCTTGACCCTTTTAGGGTCCTTTGTGGCCCAGAGCAAAGTGAACTTCGCTGCTTCTGGTAGATCTGATGCGATTGGAGTAAACTGATTTTCCTCAGTAATTCCCATGTGACCAGTATGATTGATAGCAGAAGTCATGCATACTGGAAGGTCTTACTATGGTCTTGTGCTTCTGTACAGTTCACGAGGAAATTGCTGCAGAGGTAGCGCACCCAATTAAATTGTATGCCCTCTAGGCACTGGGCCGTTAATGACACAACTAGTTTCGGCACTTCATCTACGCAACACTTCCTCATAATTTTCCCATCCAAGATTTGGGTGGCTACCTTAACCACAGGGTCATTTATGCTGGAAATTGAGTAGCCACACAGCCTCTTAGAAAGCTTAAACTTGTCCTTCATTCTCTCGGTGAGGTCATGCTCGCCTGTCTTTCCACCAAATGCCTTGGCCGAATTCATCCTCGAGTGTGGTAGCAATGTGATCCTATGGATCAACATATCAATGATTGGTATTGGTTTTCCTAACCATAGGCACCCATCGTGCACCAAGCATAACAACTGTTTGATCACTATCAAAGTTATGGGTGCATAGTTGTAATGCGGTACCCATAGCAGGTTCAATAGTCCTACCTTGTCCACTCCTTTAATCCATTGCCTCAGCTCCAACGCGTCACACCAGAGTCTTTATAGAAGGTGTGGGTCATAAATGTACCAGTTGCCAAGCGGGGGAACTGGTCCGTATTCGCCAAGTCTCAATCCTCTAACTTTAGGTGTTGCATGTGTGGCAAAAGAAGACCTTCAAATGTGATCTTGTCTAGAAACAATGGTGTGTTAAGTAAGAATTTTCCCTCATCGGGGTCCTTTGGGACCTTCACCTTGCCTCAGTGTGGAGGAATTTTTTTATGGTAACTTGAAAATAGGGTCTACCCCCACAACTTTGATATCTTCTGTGCCCATACCAGTGTCTTCCATGCCCTCATCGGATTCTATGTCTACTACCTTGCCCTTCTCCTACCTGGTAGGCTTCTCTTTCTTTTGGTGCTTTCTCGGTGACTCGTGCACCAGCTGTGTCACTTTCTGCTTGTCCTTTTTTGTCTTAGGACCCTCTCGATTCAGTGTAGGCCTTGGCCAGGGCGATCTCGGTGATTTTTTCACTTCTGTGGGCACCTCTACACTTGCAACCTTAGGGCCATCCCCCTCAGAGGCTATTGATACTCCAACACTTACGGTTTCCACGGGCACTGACATGAGGCTAGTAAGAAGATCCTGGGTTGCCTTAGGCAACTTGTCAAATACTGACCTAGCTACGAAAGCCTCAAAATACTCAAGGTTCATGCGTGCCTAATAGCTCAACACCTCAACTCTCAAAATGAAAAGTGTTTTTTGTTGGGCGGCCATCTGTAATTTCTAGGAAAATTTGATTTCGAATCTGACTGTTCACCCCAAAATTTGTTCATAAATGCTATATTGGTAGTAGATTTTTAAAGATCTCGCTCTTAAATTCTGACATAAATGTCGCCCCTCGCTCCACTTAGTCGTTTTTCCATTGTCAACTCATGAACAGTGACCATAACGGTCACTTTCTGGCTTCCCTGCATCGTCTCTCCTCCTATAGTGCAGCTCCCTTTATGCTTTTGCTAATACTGTGACATTCCTCCTTTCCACACAATGAACCATCACGCATCTCTACAACATGGACAGTGTAGTTTATAGTCCCGTGCCTTCTTTCAGCTGCCTCGAGTGCTAAGACTATGCTTCCACCATATAGTCATCTAGCCAGATCCCCGATTTATGGATTCAATCAGATGCCATTCACCTTACCTGGAAATGGCTCTTCATTAAGCTTCACCAGATGAACTACTCCACCATCAGTAATCTCCTTGATGACATAGGGCCCCATCTAATGCATCCGAAAATTTCCTGGAAATTTATCAAACTTGCTATCATCTAATAACACTAAATCATTTACCTTGAAGGTATGCAATTAGATGTGCTCATCGTTCCATGACTTTTTGTGAGCCTCTCTTCTAGGGCTCCGCGATTCGCCATCCTTGTAAATGCTGCTATGCGCAAACTAGGTACAATATGCTCCATCAGCATCACAACTTCTAGGCCATAAACTAGCCTAAAAGGTGTTTGTCCAGTCATCTTTTTGCAAGCCATCCCGTAAGCCCATAGCACCGTGGGTACGCGCACATCCCAATCATTTCTTTATGCATTGTAAACCTTCGTCAATGCATTCTCCAATATCTTATTAAATGCTTCAACCATCCCATTAGCCTGCGGGTGATACAATGTACTCTTTTGGTGATAAACCTGGAATTCCTTCGTCAACATGTTGATCATCTCATTAAGGAAATGCATACCGTGGTCACTCATCAAAATATTTGGGCAACCAAACCTAGTCAGTACATACTCAAAGATGAACTTTGCTACTGTTGCCCCGATATAGTCCTTCATAGGCTATGCCTCCGCCCATCTGGTCAAATACTCCGCGCAGTGATGATGTATCGTGCACCTGTCTTCTTTCTTAGAGGCTAAATTGGTCCTACAAAATCAATCGCCCACTTCTCAAATGGTTGTAATAACTATTTCGAATTCAGCGATAGCTCATCCCTCCATGATGGCCTGCCGGTCCTCTAACATGCATCACATGCCTTACAATAAGCCTTGGAATCCTTATGAAGCGTCAGCCACAATAACCCAGCGTGTAAAATCTTTTGCGTTGTTGCTTTTCCTGCATAATGTACTCTAGCAGCTCCTCCATGAGCTTCAGCGAGGATGCTACTTCGTTCAAACTCAGGGACATAATGTCATAGTATTTCATCTGACCCCATTTTATATAAGTGTCCTACAATGATAGAAAACTCTATCACGCGCACCACCAACTCCTTCTTTTGTTGATTAGTATACCCCTTCATAGCTATCCCCATCATCAGGGAGTGTATGATATCTGTAAAGCGATTGTCTGTGACATGTACTACAAAGAGTTGCATGTCAGGCAGTCGTTTTTCCAAATTAGTGGGCTCCTCTCCTGTTTCAATGTGTGACAGATGATCTGGTCTGACATTCAATCATCCTGGCTTCACAATAACTTCGAAGTCATATTATTGAAACAGCAGTAGCCATCTACATATCTTCCCCCCTAACACAGGCTTGTTAACCAAGTACTTCAATGCATAATGGTTTGTGTGCATCTTAAAGTGTTTGCCTAACAAATAGTGTCTAAACTTTTGGATCATGTACACCATAGCCAAACCTTTGTGCTTTGTCATTGAATAATTCTTCTCAGCTTTAGACAACTTCATACTCGCAAACGCTATAGGGTGATCCAACTCTCCCTCACCGGCTTATGTCAGCACTGCCTTGAGCGCAATACATGATGTGTCCACATGCACATGAAATTCCTTCTTCCAATCTGGGAAGACTAGGATCGACGTGGTGACCATCTTTTCTTTTAACACATCTAAGCTTTGCTAACATTCTTCATTCTAATAGAATGTGGCATCATTTTTTAGCAACTTCTCCATCGGCGCAGTAATCTAAGCATAACTCTTAATGAAATTTCTATAGTATCCCGTATGCCCCAATGTTGTGCACAACTGTTTCACACTTCTTGGTGCCTCTAAATTAATTATAATTGTTATCTTAGCTAGGTCGACCATTAATCCTTGTTTGCACACCACATGGCCTAGCAAGATTCTGAAAGGAACACAGATCAACCATTTTTTTAAATTGAGTGCGATATGATTCCTTCGGCATGTATCCAACATCAATCATAGGCTGGCTACATGGCATTTCTCCAACCCAAACACCATCCAATCATAAAAGTATACCTCCAAAAACTTGTGAATGAAGTCCTTAAATGTCGTGATGACTACGCATGAAAATATTGCTGACGTGTTCTTCAACCCAAAAGGCATTATGGTATATTGGAAGCACCCCCACTCCATGGCGAAGGTCATCTTACTTCTATCCACTGACATGATCTTGATCTGATGGTACCCCGAGAATCCATTTGTGAACGAATATGCCTCCTGTCCTCCTACATTATCCAGAACTTCATTAGTGAACGAAGTTGGAAAGGGATCACGTACGCAGGCATCATTAAACTTCCTAAGATCTACGCATATCCTTATTTCATCCTTCAGCTTATTTTCTTGAACTACTATTGGGCTCACCTAATTAGACTCTTCTATTGGTTCAATAATACCCGCCACAAGCATCTTATCCAACTCTAAGCAGACCCTTTCTTTATACTTCAGATTAAGGCGGTAAGGCCTCTGCTTGATTGGCTCCACGTCCGGTTTCAATGTAATTTTCTTAACTCCTAGGTCCCCTATTATCCCCTTTAGGTCTGAGAACTTTGTAGGGAACAAATTCTAGTATTCGTGGAGCAATTCAGTGACCTTATCTACTGTTGCATCATCCCAGTAGTCCCCAATCTTTGCAAATTTCGGCTCTGCCTCTGTTCCAATGTTCACTTGTCTGGTTTTTAGTGATGCAGTGATATCTGGATTTTCAATTTGTGGTCCTTAGACTTTGCAGTGACCTTCAGTCTCTGGGATATTAATGTTCCTCGAGTCCTTGTCCTCTTCTTTGACAGTCACATTGTGGCACTCCAACGGGTGGTGTAGCTAGGTTGTCCAATCCGACTGGATTGAGTCCAAAGGATCTTGCGGTACTCTGAAGATTTATGCCTTGACTTCTTGTAATGCCTCATCAATACTTTCAAACCCATCCTCAAAGCTAAACACCATCAAGAATCCTTGTTTCAAAACATCCCATTCGTCAGTGCCATGGAGAAGCTTTGTTTCCAAGTACCAGTTCATCGATATTACATCCAACGTATGACATAACAGATGCACCCATTCAGGCTGAGGCTCCGCTCCGTAAACCTTAGTCCATTTGGCCAGGTGATCGTGCGGGTCCTTCCTTCCATCATATTTCTCTGTTATCCATACTTGTTGGTGACCAAACTGTAATCTCATCATCTTTCTGTACACGCGCCAATCATCAAAACTATCCTTGTGCATACCCCACCATCTCGCAGGTGTAGCGCACAATGCCCAATCCAAGGCTTGGAAGCGATGCTTCTTTGGCACTTCCATTTCGAATGCATCCAAAAAGTTATTGACATCAGTTAAAACATCATAGTAAGGCAGACTTCTTACCTACGATGATACACAGTGTAGCGACTTGGTCATCAAATTACAGTGCCACGTAGATACTTCATGTAGCCTGTTTTGCCAGTGCTCCAACTCCTCATTTGAATCTGATGTGCAGGAGCTTTCGCGTTTCCAGGCAATGCGTCCATTTGCTGTCAGATTCACCCAATCCTGATCTCATGATGTTATCTTGTAAATCTGATCCAAATCATCATGCTTTCATAATCACAGACTGGTTTAGTATAGCGTGGTCCTTCTGCAGGGTCCAGGGGCACTACTACGTGGAGAGCTTTCTTCTCAAATACCATCTTCCGCTTATTTAAATTGATTACCTCATTCATGTGAGTAGCCCAATCAATCCCAAGGAGCACAGGGTAGGGATTATTGTCATCCACAATCTCTATCACTTCAAAATCATCCAATGCACTCGTGCCCTCAATATCAACTGTCACTCCTTGCAATCTTCCCATGGGGATGATTTTCTGTTGATTTGCCATTCTTAACTGAATCAGTGACCACCGCAACACAGGTATCCCCATTCTCTCCCATGTTTGTTTAGGAAAAATGTTTGTGTCTGACCCCAGATCTAGAATAACTTGATCCATCTCATATTCTCCTATCTGCACAGTGAGCCAGATCTCACGCCCCATTCTTGCCTTATTCTTACCAATATTCCTGACTACGCACAGTCTGTCAAGACCGTTTTTTTTTTTCCGTCGCACTTATTTATTAGCTTCTGCAATCCTTTCATAGCCTTGCTATCATGCAGTAACTTCATACAGGTCTCCAAGAAAGTAGCAAGCATGGAAGGGTCCATCTCTTTGGCTGGCTTATCTTAACTTCCTGAGGTAGAGGCCTCAACGAAGCTTTTCTTTGCTTCCATAAATGTTTCCTTTGCACACTCTAGATCAAACCCGATCTCCTTTTCTGACACTTTACAGACCCATTCACCTTCTTCAAGCTACTTCCCCTTATCATCACCGGTCATCATTCCTCTCCGCAGCATAATATTTACCTTGGGATCCTACTCGAAAGGCTAAGCCCTCATCATCTACAAGTTTTGAGCTAGATGCTGAGGCTGCGCCCCTTTTTTGTGTATCTTAGCTAATAATACAGGGCAATCCTCTGTTGCATGGTCAAACTGAGTATAATATTGGCATGAAAGACGTGCCAGGTTTAGGAAGTCTCACACGTAGTGTCCCGGTCCTCCACATTTATAGCAAATGACATGTCCTTGACCTCTACTGGGTCCTCCACCTCGACCTCATCCACACCCCTGATATTTGCCTCATGCTCCCCCAATGCCTTGGTCCAGAGGCCAAGTTTCTGCGTTCACCCTATATGCAAGCGTTCTATCCATAATTATCTCATAACTACGACAATTATGCTCATCATGGCCTACTGATTGAAAAAAGTTGCAAAAGAGTGGTTGCAGTGTTAGTACAAATTTCTGCAGCAAATGGCAATTGTTTGTTGCATGTTATCTTGCTACCTGATAGATAGCACACCATAGCGTGGGCCCTGTACTTGGTCCTCCTGGAGCTTTGGCCTTAGAGGCATTGGTCCCCATGCTACAACATAATTGATGAATACTGGACAATGATCTTTGTCATGCCCTTGACTTTTTCACTTCAAGCACCAAAATTCTTCGTGCGCCTCTAGCCGAGCTATTCTATCTTTCTTTAGACTTCTAAATTCTAGGCACAGGTTCTGCAACTACACGTAAATCTGTTGGACTCCTAAATTAACATCTTGCATTAGTGTCTCATGCAATCTCCAGGGCTTCTGCCTAGGTTCCAATCTTTTGCTATGACAAAGCGACCCTTAGATGAGGCAGGAGTGAAGCCACAAACCATTCGTGGTGTTGCCCATTCGTAAGATTCATGTTGGCTTCACAGACTGTGCACTTTAACCTATGATCCAAATCCCAAGGTGTCTTTCTAGGCTTCATCATGATCTCCTTGAATCCCACAATTGTCTAAGCTTCAGATTTGGGCCTGCTAAATTCCTTATTCAATGTGGTCTTTATATCTGCTAATGCAGCTGTTGGATTATCAGTGCAGTACTTAATGTACCATGTTATTGCACTTTTCTGAAAAGCAGTGACCAACGTTACTTTATTCATCTGATCATATGTAATACCCTGATATTGGGGAATATGACCTTCGTAATGAACCAAAATTGGTTCGGGTACTCAGTTCCTGACCCCTTGAACACAGGCAATTTTACTAAATTCGTCATATTGGATGGTGGTGGAGGTGGCAGTGTTGTGGGTGAAGGTGTATGCGGTGGAGGTGAAGATGGAGGTGGTGTGGGTGGATGGGGTATTCGCGGGAACCCTTGTCTTATCAGTTGAAAAACACTCTGTGGAGAAGCTTGTGCTGCTTCCTCGTCGTCACTCAGAGGACATCCAATCAACGTGCTATATTCAGGGCTTGTTTTCCCTCTATCCTTGAAGATCTTTCCACTTCGCGTAGCTCCAAACATCAAGGTATCTACATAACCTGCTTTTCACACAAGAGCATATTAATCCAAGTATTTAAAGACCTTAAATACTTACCTTATGGTCCTTTAAAGAAGCGGCACTCTGCTTCACTGTAACTCACTGAAGTATCAACCACGAACTCTGTCATGAATCCTCTTATGATATGATCGAGCCAATGATTGACAGTGCGTGCGATCTTATCTTCAGAGGCTTCTAATCTCCGCACTAACCCTGAGTCTAGACTATGGGATCGTCAAGCCTCCACCTTCCTTGGTCGTTTGCCAATTTCACGATCCACTCGTATAATTCGACCAGGAAGGAACATAATAAGATTTTGTGTATCTCTGTGTACAAATATCTGTCCAACCATTGTTCTTTTGTCAATCATGGATTCCTGTTCTCTTGCACCACAAATTCGTGGATCTTTCTATCCAACCAGTCTTCGATCTCCTTCTTAGTTGGATTCGAGTGATGCGACATCACACATATCTTTATGCATATCCTGGTCCCGGAAGTGGAACCATTTATTGGCTTGATGGGCCCTAACCCAAGTTCAACGTTAATTAGCAAAGAAAATCCCTACATTACTGGCCCATTCGGCATCAATTCGTGGAGTGCAGACTAAAGTCTCACCCAAAGTAGTATGGGGGGATGTAGGAACCAAGTTTCCGCACCCAGAGATGGTAGTGATGTCATTTTTATACCCTAAACCTTCCTTCACGCAGGTCAATAAGCCTTTTAGGGCTTATCGATATACTTCTCATATTCGTCCTTCAAACCTCTGTGAAGGTCTATGATCATCCTTCACGTACCATAGATAGGTGGATCAGACACTTACGTGCCTCTATAATTACTCTTTACTTATGTTTTTACCCAAATTAGCTTAAGTATTGAATAACTTCACATGCGTTAAGATGATCTTCGCATAAACAAATATTCTTACTTGCATTCATATAACAAAGCAAAACATATGGGTTCGCGCATCAATACAACATCAAAACATAAACCTAGTATTCATCATAACATAATCATATGTAGAAGTAAAAAATATCATACGCAAATAATTCCAGAATAATTCTCTTTATTTATGCTTTAGATCTTCCTTATAGGTTCTAATCGCCCTGTGCACATAGCTGCAGGGCTTCGCGCACTCAGTTGTAGACTTGTACACTAGGCCTCTACGCACGCAGTTGCAGAGCCTCTTTCCTATGCTAATAATCTTCGCTCTTAGCTCTCACAAACCCATCAATGACTCAAAACATATCAAGACTCAACTGAACTGCCTTAGACTCTTCTAAGACTTCCTTTTTTATACAATCCCATGGTCCGCGGACCATGGGTGGATCTCTTAAAGCCGACACAAGTTACATAAAAGAAGGGTGGAAGCCCTTGTTGATTCTTTACATCTTCATGCTCCACAGCCACAAAATGTGGAGACTTTACACTTCTTATACAAAACTTGGGATTTCTGCCCCAAACTTAAGCTTTTAACCCCAAAATTGACCCTACGGGACCTGTTCCCAACAACAATCTTTGGGGATGATAACTTTTAATTTTCAATAATTTTTCTTGAAATTTTTCTTGGAAGGAAAGGAAATTGAATTAAGGGGTATCAGGGAAACTAGGGAATATAATCAACTCTAATGGAATGACAAATATTTTCAATAAAGAAAAATGGGGTGTTATTGCACAATTATGCTCACTAGAGGTTCAAACATTGAAATCATCTATTTCTCCATGTCTCCAAAAATTAATGGAAAATCATTCCAAGGTATTTGAGACTCCCAAAGGTCTCCCACCTATTCTTGATTATGATCATGCTATTCACTTAATTCCACAAAGTGTTCCTCCAAACATTAGGCCTTAAAAATATCCCTATGCCCAAAAGAGTGAAATTGAATGTATGGTTGTGGAAATGCTAGAGGCCTGTATAATTCAACTTAGCCAAATTTCTTTCTCTGCTCTAGTAGTATTGGTGCACAAGAAGGATGTATCATGGTGTATGTGTCCATATTATAGGGATCTAAACAAGCTCACTATTGAAGATAAATTTCCCATTCATGTTACTGATGAATTGTTGGATGAATTACATGGAGAAATTTACTTCACCAAGTTGAATCTTCATTCAGGATATCATCAAATTAGAATGAAGGTTGAAGACATTCCAAAAACAACATTTAGAACTCATGAAGGTCATTATGAATATTTGGTCATGCCTTTTGGACTTACTAATGCACTATCCACATTTCAAGGTTTGATGAATTAAATTTTCAAACCCTTCTTTAAAAAATTTGTGTTAGTATTTGTTGGTGATATTAATCTACAACACGTCTTGGAAGGATAATGTTCAACATGTTGATAGGGTTCTCAAACTATTGGAGGAGAAAAAATTATATGCAAAAACCTCAAAATGTTTCTTTGGAATATAGGTGGTGGAATATTTGGGTCATATTGTATCTCATGAGGGTGTTAAGGTAGACCCTAACAAAATTAAATCCATTAAGGAATGGAAAATCCCCACAACCCTAAAGCATCGGCAAGGATTTCTCCAGTTGACAGGGTATTATCAAAAGTTTTTTAATAATTATGGGAGAATATCAGTGCCTCTAACAACATTACTGAAGAAATATGCATTTTGTTTGACTCCAGAAGCAACTAAGGCCTTTGAACATCTTAAAGAGTCAATGTGCCAAGCACTAGTCTTAGCTACACCCGACTTCACAAAAACCTTAGAGTGGAATGTGATGCCTCAGGAAATGGAATTGGTGTTATTTTAATGCAAGAAGGAAGACCTATAGCTTTTGAAAGTCATCCAATCAAGGGAAAGTATTTACACAAACATATTTATGAGAAGGAAATGTTGGCAATGTTGCATGCACTAAAGAAATGGAGACATTACCTAATGGGAAGACAATTCAAGGTAAAAAAATATCGTAATAGTCTTAAATACTCTTTTGAACAAAGATTATCAAGAGAAGCAAAAATGGGTCACAAAGATGTTGGGTTATGACTTTGGAATTATCTACATAAAAAGGAATAAAAATGTTGTTGTATATGCACTCTCAGGAAAGGATGAGGATGTGGAAGGATTTCTCTGTGCCATATCTATTATCCAACTTGAGTGGATAACTAAATTATGGGATGAATGTAAGAATGATGAAGAGTTTTGGATACTCATTCAAAATTTGTAGCAAGATCACAACATAACTGACACATTTATCTGGAAAAATGATTCATTATGGTACACAAATCACTTATATCTATGTAAGAATTCCAATCTCAAACAAAATATTATTTTATAAATGCACACCTCCCCTTTAATAGGGCACTTAGGATTTTTAAAAACTTACCACGGGGTCATGAAGGAATATTTTTGGGATGACCTTAAATCTGATGTTCCGACATTTGTGGTAGAACGTTTGGTTTTCCAACAAAATAAAGTTTAGACAATTAAGACCCCGAGTCTTTTACCTCCTTTATCCATGCCAAGTCAGCATTTGGAGGAGGTATTAATGGATTTTATCACAGTGTTGATGGTTCTAGACCCACCAACATTCAGGGAATCTCCCCAATATGAAGTCCCAACTAGTCATCAAATCCTCTGGAGTAAGAGTCTCAATAATGGGTGATATTGTAATGCCTTGATCGTGGTAGTGCTCAGAGGTAAGTAAGATAACTTTTAGCGAGAGCAAGTGTGTGACCCTATTGAGAGTCAAGTCTAAGCCATGAAGGTTCTAACACATGAAGGGGGAAGGAAATGCACCCCTTAGAAGCCTGTAATAGTACACAACTTGAAAGGAACACACGAATGAAATGACATCACAAGCTAAAATGTAGAATAGTCCACAAATTAAAGTGATGAGTTAATCCAACAACACACATTTAACAATATTCGTACAATTGCACACAAATTTGTTCATAAGCAATTGTGTAAGTTAAACAACATACATTGCTAAAGCAACCATAATAGTCCAACTACATTAACAAAATATGCATGAAAGTTTGTTGGCTATGATATTATTATTATAAGTGAAAGTTCCATCAATAGATACACAATTGATGACCACTAGCCCCAACAGTGGAACATTACAGTCAAGAACACTTGCTCCTCCAAAGAAGTATACTCACTCAATGATATGGAGAAGCCAAGGGTCTTCACAATACTCCCAAGCCTTCTCTAAGCCTAAGCCTAGCCAAAAGCTTGGCTCCCAAAAGCTTGTTCTATGAGTTATGAGGTTATATTTATAAAGAAGGGTGGGGTGACCCTTGACATTCCACTTTTTGACTCTCTGACTTCCCTCATGACTCTTCAACTTCTTTACAAGTAACTCATTACATAACACGATGACCTTTCACATTCCACTAATGAAACTTGGAATTTCACTTACAACATATTTACAAATAATATTACATTTTCCATATGTACCCATGTGAGACAAAATAAGCTAGAGACAACCTAACAAGACAAAACACTATGATTCCAAAGTTTTGGGAAAGACCAATTCAACAACCTCAACTTGGTGCTTCTCGATCACATATTCATGCCAAGCTTGGTACTGCATTATGGTGTCCCTAAACTGTTTGATGGTGTCTTTCTAAAAGTGGACTCTTGCCTCCATGGCATCTAGGTATATGGTCTTGGAACCTGTATCCACTCATTCTAAAGCATGTGTAGCATGGTGTTGACCTTGAAAGGGCCATTGTTGTACTTATGCATGTTGTGTGTGTTTAACTCCAAGTATTCCCTGGTGGCCTCTCGTCTTAAATTCTCCATGTACTCATCGATCTCTATTCAGACTTGGTTCTTGGTTCTAGCATCAGTGAGGGAACTAATTGGTGGGATCTTGTGCTTCCTCACCATGACATCCAAAATTTTGTGTAACAGCATATATGAGGCCTATATATTTTTGATGAATGGGGCGAGATGCTCATAGTTATTGATCAACATCTATACCTTTTCTTTCTCCATTTCTTCATATGGCTTCATCTTCTTAACATAGCCAAGAAGGGCCCCTCTATACCGCATTTTATGTAGGTTTTAACCCCATACAGAAATTACCTGCATATGAATTCTAAAACACATAAAATAAACAATGCGAGAGTATAACACATAAAACACATATACACAAAGATTTTTCCCTGGATCCCAAAACTGGGACTACCAGCTTGATTTTTCATTATATTCCTTCAATGTTACAATACATATTTATACATGCTGAAGCATCCAATACCATGGACCGAAAACTATCGCGTCCAAAACCATGGACCGAAAAACCATAGGTAGGTTCTCCCAACCTAATATAGGGTCCAAAATTTTTTTTCTTAGGGCGCTGCCCCAGACCCCATAGAGGGGGGTTACCCACCCCCCTCAAACCCTCCTAATAGGGGGGGGCTACCACCCCCCTTATGACCGCCCTGTTGTGCAATCGACGCAACAAATGGGGGGCTCCACCCCCCGGTTCACTACATAGGTTAGTCGTGGAAAGAATATAACACAACCCAACATTCTCCCACTTGTTGTTTTCTTTCCATAGGGAGCCATAGGAGATTTTAGTCATTTTTCTAGCCCTAAAACACCCATTGTTTCTCTACACTAGGAAAACTTCTCAGATCTCACAGATTTTGTCAATGCATCTGCAATATTCTTCAAAGTTTCCACCTTTACCAGCAGCACCTTTTTGTCTTCTATCATATCCCTCACAAAGTGATACTGAACATCAATGTGTTTTGTCTTTGAATGATAAGCAGGGTTCTTTGCCAAGAAAATATAACTTTGGCTGTCACAGTCTATCCTTATAGCTCCCTGTACTAACCCCATACTTGAACACAATCTCTACAACCAAACTGCTTCCTTTCTTGCTTGAGTGGCTGCCATGTATTCTGCCTCTGTAGTTGATAGTGCCACTACATATTGTTTCTTGCTCATCCAATTAATTGCACCTCCAAATAGGTTAAACACATACCCACTTGTAGATCTTCTCTGAGCTAGATCTCCAGCCCAGTCTGCATCAACAAAGTCACGAATATCCAACACTCTGTCCAATCCTGATCTTCCTTGGTAGCACAAACCATTATCACTAGTGCCACGCAAATACTTGAAAACCTACTTCACTGCTGTCTAGTGCTCCTTCCTTGGTTTTGACATAAACCTGCTCAATACTCCCACTACATGTGCAATGTCTAGTCTAGTACAAACCATTGCATACATGAGGCTATCGACTGCACTTGCATATGGAACATGGGACATATCCTCTTCCTCTTCTTGTGTCTTGGGACATTGTTCAACAGATAACTTTACACCTACAGGAATAGGAACCTTCACTGATTTACTATCCTGCATATTAAACCTCTGAAGTATTGTCTCGACATACTTCCTCTGGTTTAACCAGAGCTTCCTCTTTGCCCGATATCTTTTAATTTCCATGCCCAAAATATAGTTTGCAACACCAAGATCTTTCAAGTCGAATTTGGAGGACAATTGGGTCTTCAAATCCTGGATAATTTCTTTGTCATTTCCAACCAGCAACATATCATCCACATACAAGACCAGATAAATAACACGGTCACCAATTAATTTAAAATACACATAGTGATCCGCTTTGCTTCTAGTGAAGCCAAGTGCCCGTATAAATGTATCAAATTTCTTATACCACATCCTTGGTGACTGTTTTAACCCATATAGAGACTTCTTTAACTATACTAGTTCTTTCTTACCCTTCACCGCAAAGCCTTCAGGTTGCTTCATGTAGATTTCCTCTTCCAAATCCCCGTGAAGAAATGTTGTCTTCACATCCATCTGTTCTACCTCAAAATCAAAAGCAGCAGCAACAGTAAAAGTAATCTAATAGAAGTTACCTTGGCAACAGGAGAAAAAATATCACCAAAATCAATTCCCGGCACCTGGGAATAACCTTTTGCTACCAACCGAGCTTTGTATTTCTCCACCGTCCCTTCTGCATTTGTCTTCTTCTTGAACACCCATTTGCTGCCAATGGGTTTCCTTCCAGCCGGCAACTCCACCAGATCCCAAGCCTCATTTTTGTGCAAAGATGCATTTCATCAACCATGGCCTCTTTCCAGAGTTTTCCATCCTCTGAA
>APFE030979484.1:23432-34279 GCA_000404065.3 Pinus taeda
CTACCCGCCCCCCCCAAACCCCTCGGACAGGGGGGGTTGCTGCCCCCGCTGTGACCCCGCCACTGCACAATCGACGCAATGAAGGGGGGGCTCCACCCCCCCAACCCCCCGGTTCACTGCATAGGTTAGTCATGGAAAGAATATAACACAACCCAACATTTTCCACTCTTGTACATGGGTGATGGAAACATGTATGTTCTTGCGAGTTTGAACAAAATATCTGCTCCATTGCTGTAGGTCATGCACACAGACAACTGATTTATGCACAGTGACAAATCCATCATAGATATTTTTCATGGTACCCTCAAGTGTTGATACTTCAACAGGTATTTATTTCCTCATTTCTCCCATTACGAAAACTATATTTTGCGTTGATGCTCGAAGTTGTTATACCTCTTAGTTGACAACTTCCAATTTCTTTTCCAGTTGTTCATTCTCAGCCGTCAGGTACTTAACATTTGAGTTTCTCACTCTTGTATAGGCTAAGTTGGCTTCGCCAAGGGCATTCAGATGCTTCCTGGTGTCTTCCACTATCACCCTTTCCTTGATGAATGCAAGTGATGCATGATCATCCAGAAAGTGCTTCCTCCATGCTTGTACACTATTATTTTGTAGCTCGTTAAATGATAGATTGTACACATCCATGAGTAGATCATCATCAAGGAGAAAAATATCTCCTTTCTCACTCGGGATTGGTTCTGACACTGGAGGTGGCGGAGACTGATAAATGACTTATGGTGCTCTTAGAAATATCTTCATTGTGTGGCTCTTGTTCCATTTCCATGTCTGTAACTTCAATTAGTTGCTCAATCTGCTGAGCAAGCTCTGAATCCTGCACATGTTCACCCTCTTCCTCAGCTACTGGCTGCTCTGACTCATCAACCTATATGGGTGTTGTTTTCTCTATCATCTTGCCTTGCCTTTGCTCTTATTCCTATTTCTACTTCTCTTCTCTTTCTCTCCTCCTCAACTCCTATTCTTCCTTCAACTTATTCTCCATCTCCCACAACTTGAGTTCTTATTCCTGCAACCTTTGCTTTTGTCTCTTCCTTCGCACTACACTCTTTATCTGTTACTCCCTCTTTTCTTCCATTGCTAAATCTTCCTTCTCTGTGATAGGATATTCCTTCATCTTGCAACTCTGCACCGCCTCTAGGTTCTCAACAATCTTCCCCTTGTCCTGCACTAGATTGTTGCCTATTGTTGTTGTTATTGTTGCTTCTGTAGCTGCTATTATCTGCAGATTAGCCTTCGAAGTTGTTGATATACTGACCGGTTCATGGAGTTTGGATGCATTGTAACAATACCTCCAAGGGTCCTCCTCTAGCCAATGACATGCCCTGTGGATCCATGGAAAATACACTCTCACACAATGGTCTTTACAAATACCGTAGGGATCATACGGATTAAAGTGTTTTGTGCCGAATTCAAATTTCACTATCTCATTAGCCTCGACATATGCATCCTTCAAACTCTTAATCTTGTACAATCCGATACACAAAGGAAGAGTGGGTCATGGCACTTTCTTATTCCTATGCAGTCCTGCTGACAACCCTGTAGAGAGGTGATATGACATTTCTTGCATGATCAACTTGTTAGTGGCATACCTTGGTAGAACATGCAAAGGCTTCTCTTTGCCAAAAACTGTGATGAAGGTGCCACTTGGTGAGGCATACCAACCTACAATGTTTATTATTGCCTCCACTGCTTCTCGAGAAATGCAAGGTGGATCCTTTTCAAAGATAAGCTTGTACAATGAGATGATAGAATGGTCGATTAACCTTGCCATCACTCCTCAATAGCTCCCTTGCCAGGGAACTATTGTTGAACATAGATTGCATCTAATAAGTATACAAACATGTAAAACCTTGCTTGCTCATTCTTGGGTGGATTTTGAGCGTTAGCCATATGGATCTTCAACTGATAAGCCAACAAATCGGAATAGTTGATTGGCTTCACATCGCTCACCAACTAGTCCAGTATGACTACCTACCCTTCAGGAAAGGTTTTTGTGTTCTCTTGACCATATATTCTACATGCAAAGATGATCAAGAATAGATAAGGCTTCCTAAGGGACCTTTTCTTGTAAACATGATCAGGTGTTTGTCTAAACTTTGATGGCTCTTTCACCCAACACTTGATGATATCTCTAGTGTTCACAAAGCTATGGGTGGCATAGAAAAATGAGTCCATGCACTTCACCAACTGGGGTAAATGATACATTTGCTTAAAGTTCTCTGCCCTGAAGGTGGAAAGATCTATCCCACTGGTACTACTTAATGTCATAGTTTGTTCATCTCTGTGTGACACAATCCAGTAGATAATGTCTGCACATGGGAAGGCGAGGTACCTGAATGAAACCTTGTATAAGCCTAACTGTTGGATAATAAGATAAACATATCGGTCCTCTAAGTATTCCTTAAAGTTTATACAAAATTATATTTGATTTTCTACCATGTCAGTGTTGAACCCTTCTCAAGGAACAACTAAGTATCTGAATAAACTGGTAAATCAACTAATATTTTCTCAACTACTTCACTAGTATTGCTCTCGGTAGTTTCCTTTGATGTATCTCTACTAGATGCCATGTTAATTGTAACTGCTAGAGAGATTCTCAACAACTATTGTGCATGTGGGACAGAGAGGACACTCATGGTAAGAAGATTTCAGTGTAAAAATAAAAGAAACTTTAAGACAAGATCAAGCATCAAGCTAGGATCATGATGGGAAAGTTTCACAATTCTGGTTGATAGAGGTCACTGGATAACTTTGGGAACTACGTATTATGCACTGCCAATAGTCAGTCGGGAATATTGATGACTAGAACTACGCAATGCGCAGTTCAATCTTGGGCCAAGGCCGAACGCAGTCTCAGTGGAAAAGATATGAGGTTGGCTCCTGCAATTGCGTAGTTCGTAGTTGGATCTAGACAAGCCAGGCTTCACATAATTCTAGAATCCAAGGTAGAGTTCTTGAGCTCATAGGTTGCACAGTGCATGCAGTGAAGTGTGAGATCTGGGCAAGTGGGGCCCATATCTACCCAAGGGGAGTGTGAAAATCAAGAAGATCGGAAATATGGTGACATTCTGAGTGAAAATATGGCTAAGTGTTGATGCATGCATGTGAAAAAAGTGCAGGAATCAATTAAACTGAAGGAAAACAAAGCATGCCAAGAGAGTCACCGTAATGGCGATCGTTGGTGGGAAACGGGAAAACACATACAACACTTGGGAAAGGAAATATAAAACTTGAAAAAACACTTCTACAAGCTAAAACAAGTTAAAATGGCATCATTCATTCAAAGCAATAAGTGAAACAACACTCTCACGAGCTAAACAACAAAAAGCAACAGAAAAAGTGGAAAAAGACTAGAAAAGAAAAACTCACCGGGAAAAGCAACGATGATCACACCGAGGGTTCCTCGGTGTCCTTGGGAATGCTATAGCCACAGGATGGAATGTGAAAATGAACTTTAGCAACATTGATTAAATAGATTTTTTCAAGTTAGGTTTTATGACAGGAATGCCAAAAATCAAGGAAAAAGTGACAATTGGCAGCAGTTTCCAAAATAACTCTTGTGCCTCCTTCGGGTTGCTAAAAATAGATCCATATTTTTTAAGGATGTTTTTCCCTTTTTTTTTTTCTTTTTTCGAGAAAAATGGCCATGCATTTCTTGAAAGTATTGCACAGTTCTGGGAATGTCTGGGCAACTCTTTGGCTCATGCATTATGCAGTTTCTAAGCATAGTGGGTTGTACACAATTTCTGGGTTGAGTGTCTCTGGAATGCCTCTCATGTCTATGCAATTTCCTAGCTCAAGGTTGCCTCCATCCATTTTTGTGCATTTCTTGAGCTCAAGGATTACTTGCAATCAGGACTACACAATTCTCAAGAGCAAGGCCATTTGCCCTCAAGAATTGTGCAGTTCTTCAAGGCAAGCCCATAACTGTCGAAATACCAAGTCGATAGATGGGCTTGTGGGTTAGAAAAATAACTAAGTGAGAAAAAATAATCCAAGATGAAAAGAATAAGGCTCAGTGGAAGCACAAGTACTTGGGTCAGTGCAAGATAAGTGACTGTGATTTATAAGGGAGGCTCTAAAATCAAAGCATAGGCAAATTTTGGATGGTGGTGGTAGCAGCTACAACACACAGGTTTACCAAAGTCCAAAGGAAAGAGTGTAATTATGGTGGTAGTTGATAGAATTACCAACTATGCACACTTTTGTGCATTATCTCATCCTTTTAAAGCTAGTACAGTTGCTAACTCATTTATGAAAAAAATTCAAAAGCTACATGGAAACCCAAAGATTATTGTAAGTGACAAAGATCCCATTTTCACTAAATTTTTTTGGATGAAACTATTTTCTTTTCTTGGTACTCAATTACCTCACAACTCATCTTATCATCCTCAATATTACGAGAAAACTAAGATAGTGAACAAATGTTTGGAAGGATATCTTCGTTGCTTTGTATCTGATAAAATAACACAATGGGTCAAATGGTTACCTATGGATGGATGGTGGTATAACACTTCCTTCCATACTGCAGCAAAAATTACCCCATTTATGACACTTATGGATATCATCCACCGTCCATCACATAATCTTCAAGAGAAAATTCTAAGGTTCAAGCAGTGGAAGATCACATCAAGCATCAACATTAAGTTCTCCAACTCTTAAAGGATAACCTCACTATGGCACAAAATCGAATGAAACAACAAACATATCAACATCATAGTGAAATAAGTTTTGATGTAGGCGACTGGGCATTTTTACGACTACAACCATATAAAACAAATTCATTTCAAGCAAACTAAGAAGGATAATAAGTTATCACCTAAGTACTATGGTCCTTACAAGGTGTTGCAAAAGACTGGTACTATGGCATACAAATTGGAGTTGCATGCATCTTCCCAAGTACACCCAGTTTTCAATGTTTCATTCTTAAAGAAGGTTATCAGTGGCAAGCTCCTAGTTCAATTTCCAGAACTTGATGAAGAAGGAAAAATCATATTGGAGCTTGAAGTAGTCACAAAAAAAAGAATCCGAAAACCTCAAAATTTATCAATTTTAGAGTATTTCATTAAGTAAAAGAACTTACCTGAAGATTCCACATGGGAGGAAGATAATTTTAAACAGAAGCATCTAAAACTACTCAATAATTGAGGACACCACTTTTTTTTAAGGAGAGGGACATATTAGGTCCCTATAATACTAGTGAAGCCTCCTTGTTGTTATTGTTAGTGTAGCCTCATATTTTTATTGTTGTGCCCCATAGAAGCCCACTATTGTTATTTTTGTGCCCTTACATTATTATGGTTATGTCGGCTCTAATTATATTGTGACCCCTTAGACTCCTATTATATGAAGGAGGTATTTTCATTTGTATCATCCAAGAATTGTTCATTTATGTGATGTAAAGGAGGTTTCGCCCTCGAAGAGGCTAATTCTCAATTCGTTGATCTATATTTTCTTTTCTTTTGTGACCTGGTTGCATAACAAGGGTGCCCTACTTCTTTAGATGAGGTACTGTAAAATCATCAATCACATAATTAAAAGGTAGACATTGAGTAAACGGATCAGAGGAATCCTTTTACTACAACAAATAACAAATTGTACAATGATCAACAACATTTCTTTCTTTCTCCTCTTTCTCTTCCCCAAGGCTTTGAACAAAGCTAGATATTTATACAAAGTGTTAATATCTAAACTAAATGAAAGGTTGGATATCTTGCTTGATAAAATCAGGTGACTAGTCCTGTTGCAACAATACATTCAAAATTTGGTATGATATTGGAAAAGGCTAACTCATATGATCCAGGTGAATATTGGTGGCCACTTGCCAATTCCACTTGGACCCCCACCATTGTTTCTTTTAGTGTTTCAATTTCCTTAATTGTAGCACAGTTTATTAATTTTAGTAGTTTTTCGGGTCCTAAACTTTCAGAGCTATTTTGAGGCCCTAAACAACATTGTTTTGGCAATCTACTTGCAACAACTTCTTGTAGGTCATTTTTCATCGTAGTCCTCAGAGAGATCTTTCCAACAAGACCCATAAACTCTTGGTGTTACATCTCCTTGGCTTAGGGTTTTGGTTGTTTAGGGTTTTCTCTTATTGTTCAATAATAAAAAAGGCCCTTGAGCCTCATTGTAACACATTTCAGAGGCATGTAGCCACCACATTTCTTCTTAGAGATAAGCTATCATCGCCAAGCTAGTCTCATTTTCATACTGTTTGTAAGCATATTTCATTACTTTATATTAATCAAAGGAAGTGTTATTTTTGCTTCATGTCTGTATTTATGGTTATATCTGTAATTTGTTGTGTTCCTATTTAAATTTTGATTAATGGTATCAGTGCAATAAGAGTTGTTGCAACAACGAGAGTAACAAAAAAATGATCAAAAATGAAAACAAGATTTTCAACTAGAGGAATTGCAACAAGGATAACTGGAGTTGTAGCAAGAGGAGTTACAACAATGGGAACTACAACAACAGGAATTACAAAAAAAGGAATTGTGACAATGGGAGTGGTAGCAAGAGGAGTTGTAGCAATGGGAGTTGCAACAACAAGAATTGCAACCACTATTGATCAACAACATTGTTATTCCCTACATATGAAAATTATTGTTATTGGAGAAAGATTTTGACATAATCATTGTAGATTTGTGAAGTTTACTTCTCTCCCTTTTTGTTGGGTGCTTGTCATGTTCTAGTTAGAGCTAGTTTTCGCATGGAATGTGCCAAAGTGTTTTCATATATGGGCCTCTTTTTTATTGAATGGAACAAATGAGTGAATTATCTAGCATGAATATTTTGTTTTTGAACCATATCTATATCACTATGAGTCATCCGCTTGCGATTTTTCATAGGAAGTATTCCTTAGATGACGGTCAATCATATAAGTGAAGGTTATGTCCATTGGCCGTAAGGGGAGTTCTTTACTCATTTATAATGAAGATTTTAATGGCTTCATTTTCATAGATAGTGTCAATCTCATAAGGCTCTATCCATATGGTGACTAAATTCCCTGAGAAGTATTTAAACCTAGAATCAAATAACAGATCCTAGTCCCTCACCTTGAAATTCTTCTTATTGATGAATGTTTTGTGCCATAGTGCCCTCTTTTTGATAGTGTTGGATGTCACCAACAATGAGGGGGTCTCCCTGATATGAAGTCCCAATTAGACCTCACATTGTTTGGAGTAGGAGCCCAATCTAGGGAATAGGCTAGTCTACCATATCCTTAATGATTTTACTTGGACACAATAATCAACATAAGAGAGAGTGCATGTATTTTAGAGATACACAAGTAAGTTAGACTTGTGATGTCTTCAATTGCAAAGTGTATAATGGTACTTTCACAAAAGGGAAGAGAAAGTGAGTCTTTAAGAGAAAATTAATAGTACTATCCTAATAAACACACATGCATGTATCTGAAATAATCATTAGTTATCATGCAAAATAGTTCACAAAGAAATAATGATCATGATGCATAGTCCAAAGATGCATACTAAATCCATTGAGATAGTTCTTATTCATTAGTATATAGAGCCATAAACATACACCACAAACAATGAAAGAATAGTCTTGCAATCATTCACAACATATGCATGAAAATGTGTCGGCTCAAAGAGCTTTGAATTATAAAGTGAAATTCCCAAGATACTTATGCCTAACTTGAGAAGCCAAGGTGAAAATTCCATTGCTTGAGCTAACAGGGTGCATATATAACAAAAGAGGTGACTCTCCACCTCCCTTGTGACTCTTAACCTTCCCTCACGACTCTTGATCTCCCATGTGACTTTTAAAATTCCTATGAGACCTTTGAGCTTCTACACGAATTTAGAACTTTCTAATGACCTTTCACATTCCATGTGGGACCCTTGGGCTTCCGCACATTTTACATTTTCTCATTTGTCAAAAATAAAATATTACATATTGAAAAATACAATGACATATATGACTCTTATGGTGACAATTTGAGAAGCCATGACTTGGCGATGGTGACATGGAACTTCATTGTGGTATATCAATGCCAAGCTTTTCTCCTTGTTGCTATATTCAATTTGTCATGATAGGCCTCACTTGTACTTCATCTTCATACTCCAAATGGTTGGTTATGATATAGATTCTTCCATGTGACATTGATCTTCATTCATCTTTTTAATGTACTATCCCTCTATCTCTTTGCTTGATGATCTCTTTGTATTCTGACCTCACAAGTGTCTGCGTCATCTCCTTGATATCCTCTTTGAATATTCTCCTACGATGTCAAGATAATAAAAATTAAAAATGGAGTTCACTCATGAAAACATGACATTAGCCCCAAAATATCCTAGTTTGTCATGTTTCTCATGCAACATATCGACTGAGTTGGGACAATGAGCAAGGTTGAAAGGAGAGACCTTCTTATGCACAATGCGCAGGAGTAGGAGGCAAGGCGAAAGGGACTAGGCACTATGACTACACAATGCATAATGGATGAGAGAGAGGCATTAGATAAATTTTTAGGTCTAAAATGGGTCTCCTAAGGAATATTATAAAATAATAGTGGAAATCATAAAAATAAGATTAGATTACATCATCAAATTTTAGAGGGAAAAAAAACTATATTTTCAACTTATCACCCTATGGTTTTACTCGAATTTCGAGTGAGAGCACTCATTAGATGTATAATTTAATTCCTCATCCAAGGAGTACCCATGTTTCATACTTTCAATGGACCCAACTACACTAAAAATGAAAATTACATAAAATATAAAAAAAACGTGATTGAAATCATGTTTTTTCATGTATTTCTCATTTTTGTGTAGCAAGGTATCTCGAAAGTATGAAACATGGGTACTCTTTGGATGAGGAATTAAATTTTTAATCCAATGAGTGCCATTTTGTGAAATTTCAGTAAAACAATAGGGATATAAGTTAAAAATACGAGTTGAAAAAGTAGTTTTTTTATATTTTTTTAATATTTTAATCTTTTTAGTTTTTACTCCAAAAATGTTGAATCATCCCCCATGGTTGACATCATCATCTTAAATCTGACCAGTTCTTATAAATTTTATTTTGTTTCTACATTTTTGTTTTGAGGCCCATTTTAGACCTCAAAATTTCTCTAATGCAAGTCATGGATTGCACAATGGGCAAGTTAAGGAGGCAGAGGTGCATGATAGGGAAAAGTGATTGTGCATTGCGCAGTTGAGGAAGAAGAGGACTTAAGAATTTCACGTTTGAGCATAGTGAGGGTCCAAGGATGATCCGACTGTCCACTGGAAGTGCAAAGTGCACAATGCTAGGCACGATTGGTGAAGGACTGTGCAGTGGGCAAGTGCAACTAACAAATCTTGAGTGGTTGAGTACTAGGATTGCGCAGTCATAGATGATGGGGGGAATTCTCTATAACTTCACAATGTGAAATTCTAGGAGGTATAAGGTGCTTCACTGTGGCTTGTGACTATGTAATGTGCAGTTAAAGGAGGTAGGAATATTAGTGCATGGTCGAGAAAGTTGTGAAGACGAAGAAAACTCCAAAATTAACTAAGTATGGGATCAATAAGGAAAAATGATGAGAATAAAAGAATGTAACAATACTTGAACATGATCACAAACTCATAAATGACCAACCACATGAAAAGGAAACTCTTACCACCAAAAATCAACCATCATTCACGAAAACAACAATAAAACGACACTTGCCTCCAAGTGTGACACTTAATATATACCTTTATGATACAAGTGTCAACTGCAAAGAGGAAGTGCACAATACCTTAGGAATGAGTTCAATGCATGTCCCCGTGATAGATAGGATCCATTATTGCAAGAGAATGCATAAGAGTTACCTCTAAAAGATGTGTCAAACTATCTTCACAAAGAATGACACTTCCCTTAACAAAAGACGACACTTGGGATTTCTTTAGGAAGAGGCTTGAAAACTTAGAAAACAAGTGTTCAATCACTCTAACAACTAGAAACAATAGTTCACATGATCAAAGGGAGGCTCCAAAATTTGTAGGGTGTTGTAAATGAAAACACTTGGTGATTCACAGGAAGAACACAAACTTCTCTGTTAGGTCGAGCTTTATGCATAGGGTCTAGTATTTTGTTACAGCCTTGGTAAAAAGTTCATGTAATAAAGTTAATAAAGGAAAAATAAGACCATGGTTAAGGGACACTTATTCCAAGCTAGATGTTTGGAAAATATATCCTAGTTGGAATTAATGGATGTGTGTTTTGGCAAATGATCCAGGTGGATATTGGTGGCCACCTGCCAAGTCCATCTGGACCCCCATCATTGTCTCTTTCAGCATTTTCAGTTTTCTTAATTATAGCACAACTTACTATTTTTAGTAGTTTTTCGGGTCCTGAACTTCCGGAGCCGTTTTGAGGCCCTAAACGACGTTTTTTGGGGAATCCAGGGGCAACATGGGTCCATGCAATGGACCAATGTTGCCCATTCCAACAATGGTAGTTCTCGGATAGATCTTTCTAACGAGCTATCATACGCGTCAAACGGAGATCGTATGCCAAAGTTACGACCCCGGGAAATTGATGTACCAATTTACCCAAAACGGGGCCCGCAATTTGGCGTTTCATCTTCTAAGGGTCGGTTTTGGAATGTGAAGGGTTTTCCATTGTTTCTCAATAATAAATAGGCCTTCGAGCCTCATTGTAACAGAAGGTCGGAACAGTTCAGAGACATGTAGCCGGACATCTCTTCTCAGAGATAAGCTACCATCATCCTAGCTGGTTTATTTCCAATTCTAGTTGTAAGCATATTTCGGTATTTTCCATTAATTAAATGAAGTGTTATTTCCGCTGCATCTCTTTATTTATGGTTATCGCATCTC
>APFE030979488.1:0-15006 GCA_000404065.3 Pinus taeda
AGTCCATGAAAATGCATCTTTCTTCAATAATGTTGTTAGAGGTGCTGCTATTCTCCAATAATTCTTAACAAACCTGCAATAATACCCTGTCAACCCGAGAAATCCTCGCAAATGCTTATGGATGTGGGGATTTCCATTCCTTAATGGCTTTAATTTTGCTAGGGTCTACCTTAACTCCTTCATGAGATACAATATGACCCAGATATTCCACCTCTTGTACTCCAAGAAACATTTGGATCTTTTGCATATAATTGTTTCTCCTCCAATAGTTGTAGCACCCTGTCAACATGTTCAACATGATCCTTCCAAGACTTGTTGTAGATTAGTATATCATCAAAAAATACTAACACAAATTTTCCAAGGAATGGTTTGAAAATTGAATTCATCAAACCTTGAAATGTTGAAGGTGCATTGGTAAGGCCAAAAAGCATGACCAAAAATTCATAATGACCCTCATGAGTTCTAAATGCTCTTTTTGGAATGTCTTCAATCTTCATTCTAATTTGATGATATCCTAAATGAAGATCCAACTTGGTGAAGTAATTGATCCATGCAATTCATCCAGTAATTCATCAATGACAGGAAGGGAAACTTATCTTTAATAGTGAGCTTGTTGAGCTCCCTATAATCCGGACACATGCGCCAAGATCCATCCTTCTTGTGCACCAATACTACTGGAGCAGAGAAATAACTTTGACTCGGTTGAATTATACCAACCTCTAACATTTCTGCAACCATACGTTCAATTTCACTCTTTTGGGCATAGGGATATCTGTACGGCCTGATGTTTGGAGGAACAATTCCAGGAATCATATGAATAGCATGATCATGATCACGAATAGGTGGGAGACATTTAGGAGTCTCAAATACCTTGGAATGATTATCCAAGGCTATTTGGAGATCTAGGGAAATTGATGATTCCAATGTGGAAACATCTAGCGAACATAATTGTGCAATTACACCTTTTTGCTCCTTTTTTAGAATCTTTGTCGTACCATTAGAGCTAATTATCTTTCCCGGTTTCCCTACAATACCCCTTAATACAAATTCCTTTCCTTCCATAGAAAATTTCATGAAAGTTCTTGAAAATTAAAAGCTATTGTACCCAAGGATTGTAGCCATTGGACTCCTAATACAACATCAGCACCTCCCATTGGAATGGAGAGCATTGGGCTAGTCAATACATATTCTCCCATGGATAGCTTGATATTATGCACTTTCCAGAGCAATTTATTGTTCCTCCATTTGCAATCATCACTTGACACTCTGGTGCTGGATATAGGAAGCAATTCAATTCTTTTGCTTCCTTACAATGAATAAAATTGTGGGTACTTCCTGAATCAATCAACACTATTACCTTTTTCTTCTTGATTTGTCCTTCTATCTTGATGTTTTGAGGAGTGGTAATTCCTGCCAATGCATTACAAGATATGGTCGGATTCATTTCTTCTTTATCTAGGCTTTGTTCCTGGAGTATATCCTCTTCTTTTAAACTTTCTTGCTCCTTTTCTTCTTCCTCTTCACAAACTATGTAGAATAATTTCTTCTCAGCACACTATGACCTTTATTGTATTTGCTATCACAACTGTAACAAAGCCCTTTTGCTCTTTTTTCTTCCAATTGTTGTGGTGTCAACCTTATAGGTTGTGGAAGACTAGGGGCAACAACACTTCCGTCTTTATAGTTGTGAGTGGTATGCTTCCTGGTTGCCATAATTTTGCTTTCCATTTTTCTTGCTAACCTGAATGCCTTCTCTAATGAATCAGGTTCCCAAAGGCGAACATCATGTTGGATATTATCCTTTAAAGACCCTATGAACACATCAATCCTATGCTCCTCTGGAATATCTTTTACCCTTATGTTCAATTTTTGGACCTCCTCAATGTGCTCCATTATTGAACCCTTTTGTTTGAGACTTATCAATTGGCTAAAAAAAGTGTTGCTTTTTGTATCCTCATAATGTGCCACCAATTCTTCCGTAAAAATTGCCCAAGTGATAAATTTTTTACGAGAGAAAAGCCATTGATACCATACAAACTGATTTGGTTCCAAATATAAAGTTGCCATACGTACCTTTTGTGTGTTTTGCAAATTATTGAGATCGAAATATTGCTCCATCTGTAATATCCATGTTGCCGGATCCTTGCCATCAAACTTCCTCATATCGATTTTTGGAATATGGTGGGTCTTCGATTCAACATTAGAATCTATGGAATCATGATTAACATTTATTTTGTTCTCATCATGAGTTTCCTTTACTACCCTTTCACCCTTAGTGACCCTTTCTTGTAGCAACTTATTCATATTTATCTTCAATTCTTCCATGTCTGTCCTCAAATATAACTTCAAATCATCCATCTTAGCTTCCACGTCACTCATCTTAGCTTCCATATCATTAATCTTAGCTTCTACACCTTTCTTTAAACAATCCATCTTACATTCTATTCATTTTTGTGCAAGTGACACTTGTTGCACTTGGTCTCGTAATTTTGATATATCATGTTGCATTTCCTCCTCTTCTTCATGAGTCATGCTAGAGCTTTCAGGTCTCCTATTAGGTGTTTCCATTTTCTTTCTTCAGGGCATCAATTACTGATAATAATGCTTCATTATGCCCTTTGAATTCCTTCAAAATAATTTTTCAAACCAAGCTTAAGCAAACTTAAAAAAATATACACACCTTTTTTCACTTTGTAGGAGCTCGATATTGCCTCTGATGTATCTCTGTAATTTCAGATCATCCAGTTTTGAAATTGTGACCTGCAGTAGCCCTCTGTGCCCTCTTTCTAATGCCACTAGTCTGACCCCAATTGGATTCTCCAATAAAGAGTTATGCCAAATCTCTCACAGTGACCTGATTATAGACTAATTCAGTAGAGAGAACTTGTGCGACGTGCCACGTGTCCCTGTTTCGACCTTTGGCTCTAAACCCTATATACTAGCAACTACAGTCTATCGGCTTTCTATACCTTCTTACGAAATTTCAATTTGATGCTCAGAGAGAAAGTTATGACGATTTTCCCCAGATCACCTGTTTTGAATGTAATTCAGGATTCTGCAAAAGGACCAACTTCCTTAGTTCATATCTCCGAAACTATAGTGCAAAAATCTCTAAAATTTTGACCTAGGATTCAGTGCGATGTAGTATCAAATGGGTTATTTTGGTAGCATTTGAAACGTCATAGAACAAACATTATAGCGAAAATTCCACGATGACCTGTTTGGAGAAGCGAAACCCTAGAATCCAAAGCTTTCATACCAAATGTTATGAAACGAGCTCAAGAAAAGATAGAAAAGATAGATCAACACCTTAGAATTCAGCCTCTTCAAGGGGGTAACCTCCTTTACATTACATAAATGAACAATTCTTGGTTGATTCAAATGATAAAACCTCTTTTCTATATATAGGAGTCTAAGGAGTCACAATATAACCCAACCGACCTAACAATAATAATATAAAGCAACAAAAATAACAATAGAGGGTTTATATGGGGCACAGTAATAACAATATGGGGACAATAGGGGCACAACAATATTAATAAGGGGTACAACTACAATAGTAATGGGGTAATCACTAGTATTATAGGGACCCAATAGTGCCCACTCCTAAAACACTACACCTTTCATTGTCACCCATCCCTATGAGTATCTTGATGTCTTTCTCCTCCAAGTTACTGAATAAACTTTTATCGTCAGTCATGTGGAATGAGGCTCCACTGTCAAGAAACCAACCACAACCCATCATCGATGAAACCATGCATGTGATGAGGGTGAATTCCAACTTGAACTGAGAAGCCAATGCCTCACCTTCAGATCCTTCTGAGGATCCCTTGGACTTCTTCGATGGGAAATTAGTCACATAATGACCCATCTCATGACAATTAAAGCATCTCACTTTAGATTTTTTCACCCTTCTTCCCTCCATGAGAAGAACTTGATTTAGGATGAGAATCCTTCTCCTTCCCTTTCCTTTCCTTACTTGCTAAGGCTAGATTTTCTTCATCATCGTGCTTAGATGAAGAACCATCTCTGCTGCTTGTCCTGATCTTCTCCTGCATCAGATCTGACCAAATTCATTCCTAATCTGGCAATTTATCTCTTCCATTCATTGAGTCCTAGTAGCAATTCTAGCTCTTAGGAAGACCGAGGAGAGAAATACTCACCATATCATAATCAGCTGTCATGATTCCTACACTTCCAAACTCATCTCTATAGGTGGTGAGCTTGTTCACATATGTAGAAATCGTGTCGCCCTTTTCACACTTGATTTTCTAAAGCTTGTCCTTCAACACCAGTTTCCTTTGGTCGTTGTTGTTCTGATATACGTCCTTCAATGTCTTTCACATGAAAATGGACTCTCCTTCCCATGGAGACTCAAGACAATTTGGTCTCGAACTCCCTCCAAAAGAATCCTCCTCACTCTCGCCACACATTTCTACCATTCTGCCAATTCTTGGGAATTAACTTCTATTGTCTTGGGGACTTATTGACCAATGAAGTCCTTCAAACCATTGTCTTTTAATACCACTTCCATGTGATCCTTCCATGTTATGTAATTCAAGCTACCATCCAAGGCATACTTGAGTCTCAAGCCACTGACCACCATTGGTGAACTTTGAGATGTGATAAGAAATTGATTTTGTACCTACAATCAATAACTTCAAACTTCAAAATTTTTCCTTCTCAATATGTTGTTCACAGCTTTCATCACCTTTGCTCTAATACCATGTAGAAATTCTCACTGTAGATTAAACTGATTATGCAAAGTACTAAAGTAAAATACTTAATCTACTTCTACTATCAAACTTGCGGAAGCTTAATCGATTTTGAGCAAGATCAAATAGAACACATATAATAGAGAAGAAGAATCAATAACACATGAAACATAGAAGAATACTCTAGGGAAAGCCTCAGCTAAAAACCCCGCTATCTATATTACCATACAAGGTGGAAATACATCAGAATAATATAAAGCCTTAGCTCTCACAACTAACTAGCTCTCACTACAATCCTCCTGGATGCTCACAGGCAATCAAGGATTTTCACAAACCTTCTCCTCTTCCCTCCAAGCCTCCTATTTCCTTGGGTTGTTTCTCCTAGGTGATCCCGCTATAACCTGTGTGATTCTCACCTCACACACTGCTCTAACCTCTGTAGAAATTGTGAAATCCTCAAGGAACCTTGTTCCTTCTGCATGGATGAGATTCCACTAAAGGAAAAGTACTCCAACTAATAGTACAATGTCCTTGTCTTTAATCTCAACTGGGTCTTTGTCTGAACTGGCATGCATGAGTTATTTATGAGAGAATAGTTAGTTATCTAGAGTACACTAGTTGCATGCATGTATGCATTAACTGACTGAACTCACAATTAGTTCCAAAAACTATTTGGAACCAATCTAACTGGACTTAACTCAGTTAGCTGAGCTAACTAATTACAACTCAAATACAACTCATCCTTATCTAGGTAATGTTAAAAACCCATATATCTGAGTCTTTTTTGTTAACCACAATGAACTTTTGAGTTTTTACATTCACGGACTGAAATGTTTAGGAGGCACAAACTACATCTCAATCATCACTTATAGAACAACAGGCTAAAACCTCAATCACTATGATTTTGTAAAGAATGTTATCCATTACTTCATCTAGATAATGAATGAGTTCGACCAACTTTTCATTTACCTTTTTCAACAATGGCCTCAAAATCTTTATTAGATGTGTCTTTTGAAATCAGAATGTTGTAGTAGCAATTAAACTCTAATCAAAAGCTCCATCGGAAATTTTTTTTGCAAAGTGAGTGACAACGTCTCTCCATGTAGGGGTGGAGATAGAACTTAATTTGGGGTGGTCTACAAAATGCTTCCTCTTACTTCAACATTTGTAATCTTCATCTCTTTTCTACAAGATAAAATCTTCTATCATTGGAAAGAATGCACCATCCAACCCCGAAGTCTCTTCTTTATGATGACTCTCCATATTCAGAGTTGTTTCAATGTCCAACATGTCGTAATTAATGGATAAGAACACTAGTGACTCTGACCATTATGCTTATATGGAATCTCTTGTCATATTTTTCCTTCTAAACAAAAGGTGGTTATATGATTGTTATATATAGCAACGCTCCAAGAAAAAAATGGGGCTCTAGTTTAGTAAAAGGTATAAAAGAATTGGGTCGTTCAGGGATCAGTTGACCAAACTAGGTGTCGGCTATTCCCATTTGAGTGTGATCAATAAACTGACCCATCTACGGGCGTCTATAACCACAATAGTTACATTGATATCTTGATATAAGGAAAATTTGTTTGTCCATTAGTTAAGAGATATGGAATGTCCCTTCTTATTATTATTTTTAATGGAGACACTCTTTACATTTCCACTAAATTTTAATAGTTAAAAGGTCATATAGCATTTGTCTACTTATTAAGAAATACAGAAGGTTGTTATTACTTCTTATAAAAGGTGATATTTGTATTTAATTTTAAATTGTGATTGGTTATCACAACCGAATGTTTTTTTGGCAATTTTTCTTTGTAATGTCAATTATTAAGAATTAGCTCGTTCAATTTCTACTTACCCCGTATGAACTCACTATGAATGTATTCACAACTATTTAGAGGACCCAATCAATACATTTTTGGATCATTTCAAGTCCATTATAACTAAAACTAATTGATTCATGACCTTGCCATTTTAAAGTAATTCACTCATGAACCAATATATTTTTCGACTGCAAAACTGAAATCGATCCATGACTATGACATTTTAAAGTAAGTCAATGCTTTTGAACTATATCCATGAACTTCTCCATAACAAATCAATGAAAATTAAATGCAATGATAAATTGAAACCATATTAATGTTATCACATGCATTCATGAACTAGAGTCTAGATCAACCATTATCTCAATGATTAATTTGTACACACAATGTTGGTCACATCACTCCTTTTATGTGCACAGGCCTCATCATCAACCCATACATTGTAGGTAATTAAAACAATGTTTTTATGGATCAATTCAACCCTAATCCATTTAGCTAAATCAAGTGCTGAATACATCAACCATAATCTTAAAAATCAATTGCATTCACAAGGATATTGAAACCTTTTTCAAGCACAAAAACATAATCACAATACTATTGACATCAATACCAACCACAAATGGTGAATATCTTGGGTTGACATCAATGCCAATGTCATATTGTTAGCATCAATTTGATACAGGGTTTATGGAGTATTGGAGAGCAAGGGGATGATAAAAAAATGAATTTTCATCACCAATCTTACATGGACATTTTCCAACAATCAACATCTATAATTTGCTTAATTTTCCATTATTAACAATTTCTACTGCTCTATATTCTATGGTTGTTGTTTTAATCAATAACAATTTCTACTACTCTATACTTTATGGTTGTTGTTTTAATCAACTAACTTCTTTTACTGCCTATGAGGATACCACAAAAAGTTACGTTTATTATGTATATTTCTCAAGAACTATTTCTGATGTATTAGGATGTGTTTAGACTCCAAGTGATAGGATCCCTAACCTTATTTTGAGCTCACACAGATGTTCCTTTGGATATCTAAATACACATGAATTGTGCATCTAAGAAATGTAATTTTCACTCATACCTATGAATGAAATTATTGTGTTTTTTTTTGTGAAAAAAAAAGCAATGAACATATTTTTTATTGAGAAAAATCCATATTAAAAACTCATAGCCTCAAACAAATATTATCTTGCTATGATTTTATTTCTAAGTCTTCCAAACCATGAGACACATTTTGTTCTTTATTATTTCTTTTGAGTACATATTAACAATTGAAGTATGTATGACATGTTTTCTCACACAAATATACATTTTGATAGTATATTTGTAATATTTTTAATGGTTATGTATTTGTCACAAGTTATTTGGCTCTTTTTTCCTTGTATTTTTGAAATAAAAATATTTATTTATCATTGTCACTATTCTAGCTAGTAGAACCAATATTTCATAAAGGCTGCAAAGGCCAACATGTCTTGGTTGGCCCACCCTTACCATTATATTATGCTACCTATTTTTTTAATGTAATTTGACTAAGTCAAAATGTTCACAGGAGAAAACATTAAAACATCTCTTACATATCTAGCTCACCTCTAAACACAATAAATATTACATTATACACATAATAAAGAATAACAATTGGACACGTTTTTAAGAGTACTAAATTTATTGCAATTGTTGACTAAAAATGAATTTCTATATTTAAAAAATAAAAAATAAAACATTATAACAAATAACATTTAAAAAAAAAAATAACATATACTCATAACAACAAATAACATTTCAAAAATGAAAAACAAAACTTATATCAACCACATTTATTACTATTCTAATAATGGAAAACAACGTTCATAAGATGCATAAACTCATCAGATAAGATGAGTAAACTCATCCGATAAACACCATGTTCATTCGTACGACCAATAGAACTCTAAACTAAAATACAAATTTGGCTAAAAGTGCTTTCCAATGAAAATTGATATCCATGTACCCGCCCCCCGGGCAGCCCGGTAACATCAGCGACTCCTTTGTTCTTGTGTTATATTCCACCATACTCTCACTACCCCTCAGCATTAGCCATATCGTGTCACGACCATCTCCTACGACGAGAAAATCTGTGCCTTCTGAGGATTTAATCATGTCTTCAATAAATTCGTCTTTGATTGTATCAATCATCTCCCACCGCAGTTCACTCAATTTCCATATACCCAATGAAAAATGGGGGACTAATGGGAGTTTTCCAAACATCCCTTTCCCTGACTCATCTCCCTTCAATCTCCCCACCCATATAAATCCATCGTTAAAAGGGACCATAATGGGTAGTCCGCTTTCATTATTTTTTAAGTCTATAGTTCCAGGGATGTTCAGAAACAACTTTCCGTCAACCTTCACATGGTGCGGGTTCATACATGGATAATCAAATAATTGGAAAGTGGAGGAAATACAGGTAAAAGTTATGATACGACGAAAAACATTGATGCGACGATAACTCCGTAAAGGAGATGGAAAAAGAGTTGAGGAGAGAGGAACACCATGAAGCAAAATTGGTTGTACGGTCCAGACCGTTGTAGTGGACGAATATTGAGCAAGGTGGACGCAACTTTCACCTGCAGCCTCACAATTGCCGAACAAATAAATCTCAAAATCACGTGTGACCCGATTGACCAGCATCTCCGCTGTTCCATCAACAATGAGAGACTCAAGGAATTTAAGACGGTCTTCAGTGTGTGGTAAAATCGTGGGCAAACTTATGACTTGAGATTTGACAGGATTAACAACAAATAGATTGAAGTCAGATCGGGCTACCAAAAATAAGCCGTCATAAGTAGCTTTCACGCCCAGTGTCTTCATGCCCAACTTTTCCCAATCGCAAGGCATGTTCAAGAGAAGCCAGCGTTTTGAGGCAAGGCTAAAAGCCCACATATCTAAGTTACGGTTATTAATCACAATGAACTTCTCAGTTTTTCTATTCAGAGACTGGAATTGTTGGGAAGCACAAACCGCAGCCCAATGATGGCTTATAGACCAAGAGGTTAAAACCTCAGTAACTGACATTTTGGAAAGAATGTTCGCCATTACTTCATCTGGAAAATGAATGAGTTCATCACCTTTTTCAACAAGGGCCTCACAATCTTTGTCAGATGTGCCTTTCGAAATCGAAATGTTGTAATAGCGATTAAATTCTCGAATCAGAAGCTCCATTGGAATTTTTTGTGCAAAGCGTGTGACAGCTTCTCTCCATTCAGGGGTGAACACCGAACTTAATTTGCGGTGGTCTACAGAACGCTTCCTCTTGCTTCCGCATTTGTAATCTAACATGAATTCTTCTATCATTGAAAAGAATGCGCCGTCAAGCCCTGAAGCCTCTTCGTTGCTGCGTCTCTCCATTTCCGGGCAGATTCAATTGCCAACAGAACACTCGTGACTTCTGTGTGCTTATATTGATTGTTATATATATCAACGCTTATAACAATCATATAACGTGAGGGTTATATCATTGTTATATATAGCAACGCTTCAAGAAAAAAGTGGGTTGTTCGGTAGATCCAATCGGAGGGAGATCTCGAAACGAGATCTCGAAACGGACCGCAACTTTCGCGTGGTCCATTGGTTAATAAATATGGAATGCCCTTCTTATTGTTATTATTTTTAATGGGACGTTGTATTTACATTTCCACTCATTTTTAATAGTCAAATAGTCCCATGATCGTTTGTCCGCTTGTTAACCAATACACCACTCATTTTTAATAAGTCAAATGGTCCCATGACCGTTTGTCCACTTGTTAACAAATACAGAAGGTGGTTATTATATTTTTATAAATAGTGATGGGTATTTGTATTTAATTTTAATAATCAAATTAATCAATGGAGATGGGTTTCTTTTCTCATAAATAATGAATTTTAATTTACTTTTGTCTACTTGTTAACGAATTCATTTGTATTTAATTTTAATAATCAAATTAAACAATGGAGATGGGTTTCTTTTCTCATAAATAATGGATTCTAATTTACCTTTGTTCACTTGTTAACGAATCTATTTGTATTTAATTTTAATAATCAAATTAAACAATGGAGATGGGTTTCTTTTCTCATAAATAATGGATTCTAATTTACCTTTGTTCACTTGTTAACGAATCTATTTGTATTTAATTTTAATAATCAAATTAAACAATGGAGATGGGTTTCTTTTCTCATAAATAATGAATTCTAATTTTAATGGACAAATTGTCAAATGGAGGTGGATTTTTTTAGTTTAGAGATAAAAGATATGATATATAGGGGTGTATTGTAATTTTTCTTTATATGCTTTGTTGTGAACTAGGAACTTTTATTTTTGGCATTTCTAATTTACTTTTATTTATTTAATTTTTATGTTATTTATTTATTTATTTGTTTTTAATTTTAATTTTTTGATTTAGTGATGATGATGATGGTTAACATAGAACAAACTTTTTATTAATTTTTTAATAGATAATTAGTGTTCTTCTTTATTAAAGAGTCTTTGGCATTTGTTTGTTATCGTTTTGTTCACTGGTCCTATTGTTTTGTTTCCTAGTCTTGAAAATCGTTGTGCCTAACCAAAATCTAATGGATTAAAAATCCTCTACATCATTTCATTTTAAAAGATTCCTAAACAACTGTGAAAATCAATAGTTTTTTATTAAAATATTTTCTAAAAAAAAAAAAAATGTAGGTTATAGTAAGAAACAAAAAAAATATACATATTTTGGTTAAAATTCCTAAACAATTGAGAAAATCAATACTCTTTTATTAAACTATTTTTTAAATAAAAAAATGCAGGTTATAGTACGAAACAAAAATAAATATATTTATTTTGGTAGTTTAACCAACCTAGATCTATCTTAATTTTGGAAGGGATCAAATCACTTAAAGTGCAAACCACTTTGATAATGAAAACATATGTGATCCCTCTTGACACTTGATCGATCAAAAGTTAAGCTTAATTATTAGTAAATAATAATATTAATAATTATTTTATTTTAATTTTTATTATTTTGAAAACTTTTTCTGGAATATTTTGTAGATTCAGTGAGGTGTCTCATGTTTAAGGGTAAAAGTTCACTCTTCTTTACCAACCAAATAATAGTAATAATAATAGAAGATTTTGGTCAAATAAATATTAATATTAATGAGATAATAATTAATTATAGATATTAAAAATAATAAATTAAATGATAGTGAGATTGATACTAAAGAAATGAGGGTTAGTAATTAATATTAAATAATTAAATAACGTTATTAAATTAAATTATTAGGTTAAAGAAGTATACAAACAAAGTGAACTAGAATTAGATTAAGAAAGACTAAAATCAATATAAAAATACATTAACAAAGTGAAAAATAAACAAAATTAATTAAGAGAATTTTCGACGGGTTAGTGGTAAAGAATGGTTAAATTAAATTTTATGTTTGTATGTGTGTTGATTATTTATATTAAAATATTCTTATGTAATTTTATGGAGTCGAAATGTTTTCATTAATAATTATACTTATTAATTTTTCAATTTACTTTAATTTATTTTTTATTTTATGTAATTTGACCAAGTCAAAAAATTTTGATAACATAACATAACTCGAAAGAGACTATTCTTCTTCCATGTTGGGTTTGAGGTGTTTCTTTTTTATCACAGAAAAAAAAATGTAACATTCTATTAGATTGATAACAAGTTACATATTACATATCCAAATGGAGACATTCCAGTAATGTTTGATGTCTCATAATGTAATAAGGCACAAAAATCAAGCTTATGTCATAACTATCCAGCCCAATATGTCATATATGCATCATCAAAGACGTCATAAAATTGTAGCTTTTGCTCATATAGATTCCATATATAGTATTCGTAAATAAATAGAAATGAAACAAAAAAAATCAAAATTGTGTGACAACTCTAATGTCATATATGTGCTCATCCAATCAAAACAACAACTGTAAAAAAAAAAATCCTCCACCTGTTAATCTGCAAGGAAAAGTTGGTGTTGATATTCCCGAAACTAGCCATTTTCCTGCTCTAGAACTCTCCAAGCACCCAAAAGTTGACAAGTGCCTTCTTTATACAAGAGATCGGCCTCCAAATTTCTTCCCATGTAAATGTGGCAATAGGAAACATGCTTAAAACACACTTTTAACTACATAATTTATTTAATGATAGGAAGAAGGATGTGATTGTGACATCTCTACATGTTGCTGAACCAATTTATAGCATTTAATGAGTCCCCAAAAATTTGCAAGGAAAAGCATTGGTGTTCCAGACTGCCACAAAATATGAGTTTTAAAGATAGAAGCTCAACGTTGTTATTTAATCGATGGTCCAATCCAATATTTGATTTCACAACATGATTTTCACTAATGTAAAGAATGAGACCTCCATTACAAGTACCATCCTCATTTGAATCCTTGTCATAATAATACCAAGCCTAATTTCATATTTCTTTCTTTTTCCATAATATTCCTTTGAATCATGTGAGGCCGTTTTAAGGGTAGCATCAAATAAATAACTACCGTATTAATCTACATTTTCTAGATTTTCTTCAAAGTACTAACAAAAAAGTTTCATTTATTTAATATGTATTTCAAATTTATTTCCTTCACTTGTTTGGATTCTATTATTGGCTTCATAATAAGCTAATAACACATTAATTTCTAATATAGAAAAATCACAAGATACACATATTAGGGGAAATCATAAAATATACAGTAATTGCATGGTATATATATTAGGACAGAAATTCCAAGGAACTTCTCCAATCCTATGGCTTACTAGTTATCTCACTTACATGACAACTATATTGTATTTCAGTTAACTAAACTTGTGCTTTATATTTTATGTTTTTATATTATTTTTAACTAAATTGTTGCTTCATACCTCATGGAAGTAGACTGTTAAGCCAACAAAATGCATCTAACTTGAAAAACATAAATAAGCAATTGAATGTTAATAGAAGAAATAAAGAAAAATTAATATATATATATATATATAATATTATATATATATATATATATATATATATATTATATATATATAATTGGCAACAAAAAACAAAAAACAAATCATAAAAATAAAATGTGCTCACCAATTTGATTTCTCTATATTTATCTTTTTTGTTGATGAATTCAAAAACTTTAATCTCTGTATCTTTCTTATTGACAAATTTCTACAACTCTATTTCATAACATGTTTCACAACCCTTCATATGATGTTAAACGACTAATAGGTTTTACAACTCGTTGCAGAATGTCATATGACTAATGAATTGTGCAATTGCAACTCTACTTTTGTTATGCAACCAACTCAAAAAATAAAAAGAAGAGATAGATCAATGACTTCAAAATTACCCTCTTCAAAGGGGAAACCTCCTTTACATTACACAAATGGACAATCCTTGGATGATACAAATGAAAATACCCCCTTTCTATATATAGGAGTCTAAGGAGTCACAGTATAATCAGAGCCTACATAACAATAATATTGTAAGGGCAAAAAGTAAAAATAGTGGGCTTCTATGGGGCACAATAATAACAATATGAGGACTACATGTGCACAACAATACGATAAGGGGGCTACACTAGTAGTATAAGGACCTAACATGCCCCTCCCCTTCAAAAAATGTTGTCCTCAATGCTTGAATAGTTATGGATTCTTCTGTATAAAATTATTCTCCTCCCATGCAGAATCTTCAGCAGTTAGGTTCTTTTTCTTGATGAGATACTTTGAAATTGATCGATTTCATAGTTGTTGGGTTCTTATTTCCGTGACTGCTTTAGGTTCCAATATGATTTTTCATTCCTTCTCAAGTTCCAACAATATTGTTTGAAATGGGAGCTTGTCACTTGTCACCATGCCCACATTCTAAACTGCCCTACTCGCTACTCCCGACGCGATGCGATATCGCTATCGGCAAACGGGGATTCCAAATGGAACCAAAGCAATGACTTAGGATTTTCCCGACGCCCGATTGTGAAAAGGGTAAAAGCGCAGTTTTTAAAGTAAAATCATAAAGGCCGTTTAATACGATTTATTCGTAATTAAGGCAATATCTTTTGAAAAGTTGCTCATCCGCGTTCAACCGCCAAATCACCCAAGGCATGCTTCAAATAAATCATTCGGCCATTAACCGAAGTGATTGGTATTATGTTAGGCCCCTATACTACTAGTGTCACCCCTTATTGTTATTAGTACAAACCACTTATTATATTGATGTACCCATGTAGTGCCCATATTGTTACTATTGTGCCCCATAGAAGCCCACTATTATTATTATTGTGCCCTTACATTATTATTGTTATGTCGGCTTTGGTTATGTTATGACCCCTTAGACTCCTATATATAGAAAGGAGGTCTTTTCATTTGTATCATCAAGAATTGTTCATTTCTGTAATGTAAAGGAGGTTGCCCCCTCGAAGAGGCTGAATTCTAAGGCGTTGATCTATCTTT